>JAXCGZ010022813.1:0-65000 GCA_037179515.1 Halocaridina rubra | reverse complement strand
CCTCATGCCACCTCCAACAATCCTCTTTCCACACACATCACTTGCATGTCCCACAAAACATTCTTTCATCAACCCCCATTCCTCCCCTAACTCCCAAACTTCTCTTTCTTTCACCCTGTCATATGCCACTCTCAACCTGTCCTGATATTCCTGTCTCTTCTCTGGCTTTTTCAACTCTTCCACCTTCACTATTTCCCTTTTACATCCCCCCACACTATTTCCCCACTCTTTTGCTACTACCACTTTTGCTTCAACCAAAAAATGATCAGACATCCCAGCAGCCACACCCCTGAATGCATGTACATCTTTCACTCTACCAATCATGCTCTTTGCTACCAACACATAATCCATCAATGCTCTTTCTTTCACTCTTCCATTTGCCACTCTCATCCATGTATACTTATTTATTAACTTCTTAAATAAACTATTACCTATCACCAACTCTTGCTCCACACACATATCTAACAGTCTCTCGCCACTCTCATTCCCACCTGGTACCCCATACTTTCCTACAACACCTTCTATCTCTCCATCACCCACTCTGGCATTCAAGTCACCCAACACAACTACATAGTTCCTTCTACTCAGACCATCCACACATCTAGTTAACTCATTCCAGAATTCATCCCGCTCTTCCTCACTTCTCTCACATCCTGGCCCATACGCACTAACAAAAGCCCAACATTCCCTTCCTATCCTAGCCCTCACCACATCAGCCTAGATGACACTTCTTTCCATTCCACTACCTGATTTACCATCCATTCACTCAGCAATAATGCCACACCTTCTCTCGCTCTCCCCCTTTCAACCCCAGACACCCTACCCGTCACATCACCAAATGCCACTTCTCCTTTTCCTTTCATCTTCGTCTCACACAATGACAATACATCCATCCTCCTCTTACCAAACATATATCCAATCTCACATCTTTTGCTCTCTATCGTACTACAACCACGCACATTCAGACACCCCAAAACCAGAGTTTGGGGAGAAGTTATTCTCCCCTTCTTCTTTGACGTCTCGCAGGAGGTTGATACAAGGGGAGGGATTCCTAGTCCCCCCGCCCCGTCCACTTTTAGTCGCCTTTTATGACACGCAGGGAATACGGTGAGGCTATTCTTTGATATTGTGCCCGCCCCACAGGGCACTGCCCGCCCCACAGGGCACTACCCGCCCCACAGGGCATATATATATATATATATATATATATATATATATATATATATATATATATATATATATATATATATATATATATATATATATATATATATATATATATATATATATATATATATATATATATATATATATATATATATATATATATATATATATATATATATATATATATATATATATATACTGTATATATATATATATATATATATATATATATATATATATATATATATATATATATATATATATATATATATATATATATATATATATATATATATATACAGTATATATATATATATATATATATATACTGTATATATATATATATATATATATACTGTATATATATATATATATATATATATACTGTATATATATATATATATATATATATATATATATATATATATATATATATATATATATATATATATATATATATATATATATATATATATATATATATATATATATATATATATATATATATATATATATATATATATATATATATATATATATATATATATATATATATATATATATATATATATATATATATATATACTGTATATATATATATATATATATATATATTCCAGTTTTGTTCCAGTTTTACGTCACGGACTCCCTTATCAACCAAGGGCTAGGACGGTTGCCTTCTTGCGAAGGACTTGTTTTGGCAGATGTAATCCTTACGCTGAGTGCATGCCTTTGCTAACCTCAGACCGTGGCGGGGCGCGAACCCTCGACCTGACGCCTCAGAGTCGGAGACGCTACCGACTGAGCCACGGCGACTACATATATATATATATATATATATATATATATATATATATATATATATATATATATATATATATATATATATATATATATATATATATATATATATATATATATATATATATCACCTTACAAACTGAGCAATTTTAGGGAAAAGGAAGTTTCAAAGAGAACATACTTTTTTCTTTTCCATGAGATCAAACTCCAAAGAGTCAATATCATCAAGAAGATGGAAACATCTACTGCAAATTGTTGTGGACTGAAGTTCTTTCATCCTTAGGTCTTCATGAAGGACATGGCTTAATGCTTTGTGTACATCCATACACCGATGAGAAGTTTTTGCCTGGAGGAGAAAAAAAATTATAAACACAAAAACAACAGCTGTAACACTTTCCTTTATTGTGACACCAAGACGGGCAAAAAAAATAAATAAATATACAAATCTGCCCTCATCGGGACTGGGTATGAAGAAAGCTTAAAGAGAAACAGAGATGGGGAGTGTTGTGAAATGTCAGATGTGAAGGGATAATAAGAGATGAGTTGTGAATATCCAAGAATATATATACCAGGTATATATCTTTTTTTATAGATTCTCCACCCAAGGATGGGTGGAATGGGTCATGGAGGACCCATACAGTGGGTGTCAGCCAGCAGAAGCCCCAACCCCCCACTGCAGTGCCCAGCCACAGAATTAACCTCCCCAGTAAACAGCTTAAGCTCTTTTGCCTGGATGAGGCTCAATCCGTCAACCTCGCATATACGAGGCCAGCGTGTTACCACTGTACATGCCAAGAGGCTCCAAGAGTATTTGGCGTTGAAAGGCATAGAAAAAGAACCATAATTGAAGGAAGACTTGACATTAAACTGTCCTGGGCATTCCTATTCAAGTCCAAAAGACTTCAGCTGTAGTACCACAAAGAGCAGCTGATGTCATGAGCCAATCTACTACAGAGTTAAACAAGTAGTCCATTTACAACTTCAAAAAACAAGTACAGTACAGTGTTGCCTCACTTATCGCGGTAGTTCGGTTCCGGGACCCGGCGCGAACCAGGAAATCCGCGAAGTAGGATCTGCCTATATGCACATAGATATTTTAATATATTTTTACGTTTACACTGTTTAAACCCTCCCTGCACTGTTAAAAAAACACCCTTTACATTATAAATAACAGCAAGCAACGTAAATTTTTATGAAAGTGATAGAAAAAATTGCGGTGAATGAGGTGATAATGACGTGACATACATACTCATTTACAGTTATATTTTCGTTTAGGTACTGTATAAACCCTCCCTGCACTGTTAAAAAAACACCCTTTACATTATAAAACAGAAAGCAACGTAAATTTTTATGAAAGTGATAGATAAAATTACGGTGAATGAGGTGATAATGACGTGACATACATACTCATTTGCAATTATTTTTTCGTTTACGTACTGTATAAACCCTACCTGCATTGTTAAAAAAAGACCCTTTACATTATAAATAACAGCAAGCAACGTAAATTTTTATGAAAGTGATAGATAAAATTACGACGAATGAGGTGATGATGACGTGACACACATACTCATTTACAATTATTTTTTTGTTTACGAACTGTATAAACCCTCCTTGCACTGTTAAAAAAAAACACTCTTTACATTATAAATAACAGCACGCAACGTAAATTTCAATAAAAAAAATGAAAATACTGAGAAAAATTTTTTTTTTTAATATTTTAATATTTTTGCGTATACCCATAAAATAAAATAATCATTTATCCAAAAAAAAAACGCGATAGAGTGAGAACGCGAACCAAGAAGCGCGAATATCCGGGGTAACACTGTATATCTAAAAAAAGAGGGTCTGGGTAAGGATAAAGTAATTTTCAAGTACAGAACAGCATGATTTCATTCTAAAACAATTAATATTAACATCTGTAAGTAACAAGTTTGATATTTCAACCTCTCTGAGAAAATATTCTCAGTTCCTTCTGGTGCTTCAGCAAGTAATATACCACAAAGTTGAATGGATAAAATTTATCAAAATGTGCAAGCATTTCTATATTTGTTCCTCACTCTAATATTCCATATTACGAATCTGTTATAGGCAAGATACTTTCATATTGTGTGAATTATAAGTTTTCATCACACTCACATAACCAGCAAAACATTATCTTAAGTATTCTAAATTTCAATGCCAGTCTTTCATATATCATAATTTATTGCAGACTTGGATTTTGTAATGAAATTGTGCAGCACTATATACAATTTCAATTTTGGCTAAACCTCATACCCGTAATTTATTGGTGATAACATTATCATATGAAATATTTAGGAGATATTTGTGAATGCATAGTCTTTTGTGCTAAGTGTGATATTAGAAAAATACACTACAGGTAACCAACAACTTATGACCTCGGTCTGTTCCAACCAAAGAGGTGGAAGCAGTAATGGTCGTAAGTTGGTCCGTTCTATAAAGTATATAGAAAAATAACCGTATGCAGGCATAGTATAGTTTACAATAATCTACGTTATTTCAAAACAGAAAACACATAATAACAAAATAATCTATTTGAAAGTGACTGAAAAAATTATGTTTGCAAATATCATATCAGGCACCTAAAAAGCAGAGTGCAATTTTGTTACAGATTCCACACGAAAAGATGCATTCATACATGAAATAGCCATACTAAACAGATAATGTGCATTAGTAAAGAAAATCATGTGTTACGAATAACCTTCCCATAACATTCATATGTATTATCATTTCAAAATGACTCAAAGACAAGAAAGTTCATTTCTCCTTCGTAAATACCTAACTGTATGGTAAAAAAATTTTGTGATTTCCAGGCTCTTTTTCCTAATCCTTATTCTTCTATTCTTTTGCAACATGACAGGAAATTGAGGAAGGGGAGGATTCCCAGCACCTAAACAGTTATTTCTTCCGAAAGTTTTAAAAGGGGAGTCATGGACATTTTCCAAATTCTCCTAATATATTGGAATATTACTAGAATAACTCAAGGTTACTTACTGTTTTTGAATATATGTCAACAACTGCTCTTGCTGAGGGTGACAAACGTACACTACAAACTAGACAGCTATTATTTGGTAATTTCGAGACACTTTTGGTGAGCTGGAGATCCTGAAAGAAAAAATTAGTTCCACAATTATTACAAAATAAAAAAGACAACACACCTGTTTTTAATAAACAGGCTCATGTCATTTGGAAACCCCCGCCAACAGAATCATGTTGTTTAAATATATAAACACTCCTATGATGACAGTAGTCTTCCGTCTTCATATACTGGTATGATTACAACTATATTGAGCAGAATATTGTGCCATCTGCAAGAAGGCACAACTCATTATCAGCAAAAGAAACTCTAGCTAAATGCGGAAGAGTACTTCACGATAGCAACTTTTAAGCAGCAAACACTTCTCGGCAGCACTGAACCATTTTAAGAAAACTCCAAGCATTGCAGTCCTTGGAATTTAAGCTTGAAGTTAAACTGTCCTCATAAGGAATTAGATGTCAATTGAAAGTCAGTAGTCCAATGCATACCTCTCAATCAGATATAGGCATCTTAATCCTCCAGTAAAAGGCTGTACAAACTAACCAAAACAGCAATCAAGGAGTCTGACTGGCTGACAACTAAAGGTCTGGATTGCCAAAGCTGTTTTTCCATGATCTGACACTAATTTACGAAAGGCCTATTGCCATTGCTAGTGCATATTGGCATATCTAACTAAAGCTCCTGATTCGCATGTAAATGTTCACAGAAAATATTGAGTATAGATGTTTATTAGCATTATATTATAAATCATTCAAGATGTATAAAGTTCATTTGTATTCATAATTTTCCATCTTATGAATAAACAATCAGACTACAAAGAATATGTTAATGTTTCTACACTATATTAATAATTACAATACTTTCCAAGATATTTTCTGTACACCGGAACACAAAATTTGTGAAATATATGACTGTGGATTCATATGACTATCATTTCATTTTTATGTTATTTACTCATATACTGTATATGTAATGATAAAATAAGAATATTTTTTTTATTTCAGACACTATGAAATAGTTCTTGAAATATCAACAAATTAACTTTCCTAACAAAAGGGGGGGTTTAGGATTGCCAAGTTCACTGGCAATTAGCCATATACTGCATATAAGTATCATATACACATACATACAGTATTGGCAAGTTCATCGGCAATTAGCTGTATGCTGCATAAAAGTATCATTTACACATAATGTATATTGTACAGCTCAGTATTAGTTATTAATATATATGACATTTACACACAGACTGAAATTGTGTTTTCAGATAAAATAATCCTTCTATGGGATGATAAGCAGTACACTCCATTAGTGCAATAAGAAACCTCTTATATACGAGTAGAAACAAAATGCAAAGAAGCAAAACGAGGAGATACATCCAAGGACATGTAGCACAAGCGATACACTCATTATTCCAGACAAAAGATGATCACATACTCTGTTCACAGAAGTTGTGTGCTAATACGCTTGGCATATGTGTAAATTATATTTCATGATAAAGCCATTTCTTACTTTCTCATATGAAGTATGGTCTACCGAAGCGCTATCCACCGGCGAGTCTTCTAATGATGAATGGGAATGAGCCGTCACATCGGGGAACTCCACATATATTCGAGTTTCCATCAAGGGAGACTTGCTCTTCAGGTCTGCTCTCAAACTTTGTGAAGACTTCACCATATCCTTCTTGTCCCAAGAGTTAACCTGATAAACATATGGATAGAACAGGTATAAGACAAAATATCAAAGCAATGATAGTATCTGGATCATGATTAGAAGTTTAATTTATTTTGTAGTCTAATAACACTTTGTAAGAAATTTTCTGTCATACAACAAAGAGGGTAATAATATTTTATGCATAAAAGACCGGTAAATTATAAAGACTCACAATATTATTACTATCTTAATAATATCCCTGGTGGTAAAGTAGGCAGAGATATCCCCAAAAGTGGGAAAGGAAAAATATAACCTTAATATTCTATTCATGTCTTAAGAATTCGATATTGTATATCCTATGTTGTAAGAGCATATTACAATGAATATAGGGACACATGGGTTGTATACCATTCCTATATGATTTTTTTTTTTTGGTAGGCCATAAAATAACTGTAATATGAGTGAGGTTGAGCAAGGCTGATGAAGCACTGCTCCTCTCCCTTTTTTATTCCGTTGTGGCTACCTTACTTGCATTAACAGGAAATATATTAATAGAAAATGTCCAAAACTTCAAAAACATGAAGAGAATATAAGTGTGGCATGCTTTCACCACCATAACCTTTGTACTTCTCAAAAACTTAAGCTCCATTTCTCTGAAGTCTCTTTTTAACAGTCAACAACTCAAAAGGTAAAGAGTTAGTTAAATAAGCCCAAAAAAATTATTTAACCCTGGTACAGTAATAATATAGTATTTCTGAAAATATCAGGTTTTATATAATGGCTGTCACATTCTTAGGAGCTCATAGGAGTATCTGGGCAATATGAAAGATTAAAAAAAAAAAATTAAAGAATAAATCTTCCAAAAGAGGTGGACAATTTTTTTTTTTTTATTAAAAAACTATAGTACAATAAACAAACACCTTAAATAAGATATAACTGACCTTATAATCAGGAAACTTTATAACTTCCTTGAGAACAATCTTTGCTGGACATTTTTCTTGTTTCTTACTTCTTGATCCCTGAAAAAGGAAAACACACATTGGCATAAGACAAACAAATTTAGCAATACCAGCAACTTGATCTGATACCAGATTTACTAAAATTTTAAGATACTGTAAAACAATTTCCTTAAGTCATTTGGAAACAAGCTATGGCTATAGCTTATATATCAGAAATATGAAACTGCTATACTTCGCCATTTGTCTATACTGGTAGCAAAATTCTCAACTGCTTTACAAGCTATCATTTTTCTTATCATCAAAATAAGCTGTTAAATTCCAACAAAATCCTCGAGGCAACAGGTATTTATCGCTAAACAAGAGGAAGAGTATGCAGTTAATGCACGTGGTTCTATAACCCAGGTATGATACAAATTCCAAAATTGGCTTACACTAAAAAATTTAATTACATAGATCAGTGCAGGTAATTCCTTTTCCTGATTTAAAGGTAAAGGTTGCCAGGTTTCAGTTCCGATATCCATCTGAGATGCTCCACAGAGCATCAGTTGAGGCAAGCCCCAACCCCCCATTATAGTGCCCAGCCACAAAGGTAACCTTCCAGTCATCTCAGGGCCTAATCCTCCATATCTCTAAGTCCTCTGTACTTTGACTATTTTTTCTGTCTGTCGCTTTCCTTTGTGTAACATTACCTCATTTCTGCCTTGTCCTTGACCTTTTTCTTTTCCTTCGTCTTGGTGTTTTCTCACGCCCAGGCCTTTTTTGATGAGGGCAGTTTTTGCCTGTCCCAGTGTCACTCATAAAAAGAGTTACAGCTTAAACTCTCGGTATTGGACAGGAACCGATCTGTCGACCTCATGAATACAAAGCCAGCGCGTTACCACTGTACTATTGAAACTATATACAGTATTATAAAAAAAACCTGGATAATTCAATCAGTCAGTCCATTATCTTTAAATTAGTAGTTCTTAATGTCATCACATCTTTTAAAGATGTGATGATACCTACTGCCATGATCACATTATATATCACTATTTGTTACTATCCCATCAATCTAAACATGTCTACCTCTCAGCCCTTAATATACTCTACCATTCAAATTTTATTAACGAGGGGCCATAATTCTCTTGATACATTACTCTTGTTCATAAAAAGACTACTATAAAAACATGTGAGTAAAGACTACATCTTACTCTTTTTTTCCTTAAAGTGTCTGGACCTTTGTATTTCAGATACTGGCAACCAAGATGTCTTGTGCCTAACAGGAAAAAAGGGATGCCATCAAAAGGGATGGGTTCTCCTATTGCTTTATCCCCTTCTGCCCATCGAACTTTGAAGTAATCATTAAATGTGTGAAACACTGAAAAGAGAAAAAACAAAAAATGCTGAGTATTACATTATACCAAAATTCTATCTAAATCTACAGCATGGAGTTTAAACAGTATGTGAGGACTAAGAATATGTCTGGAAAAAAGCAAATATATTTTGTCAGTTATTCAGTTCCCTTCATGAAGACCCTATAATGGGAATGTGGTTCATGAACAGATTAGTAACAAAAATACAGTCAAAATGGAGTTTTTATTATTACAAAATTAACGGCTTTTTCCAGTACTTGTAAGATGCCTTGATTAACACTTCTTTAATGCATTCTAATATTTTCAAAGGTACGCCAAATGAGTAGAACTCCAGCTAAAGATTACATTATCTTTCATAATACTGTAATAACAAGAAACAACTCATAAGAACCTAGGAAAAAGTAAAGTAATGCTGTCCTTGAATGAAATTGATGACATAGAAAACAAAGAGATACACTATCCCCTCTATATGGTATTATTTACAGAATGCCAAGCAACGAAAGAAATACTAGCTTTAGTTACTGGCCTAACAAAAGATATTTGTTAATAACAACAAGTCTGTGGGTTTATCACACCCAAGTTAGGTCTAAAGAAACACTATGTCGGGGTACCGGGAATAGAGGGGATCTTAAATTTTTATTGTTGTTTGAGGACTCTTTATAATATTTCATTAAAACTGCATAGTCTACCATCATTATAGGTACATATATGCTAATACTGTACTGGCATTTGTTACTTGCGATTAATGTTGAGAGGAATGGTGATCTGATATGATCTGCAAGGGGGATAGGTTAACTTCTAGGTTTCAGAGTGCAGCTCAGGTAACTTCAGGGCACTGTGTTCGATTTTGTCTCCTAGGTATTATTTTATAGGGAAAAACTACCCCTAATGGTGTTTGGGCGCAAAGCCCCCAGAATGGGAGGTTGCATTCCCCTAGGTGGGGTTTGGTTGGGTTAGGACGCACCAAAAATAATCCCCTCTTCTAATAAATTACCATCTGCTGCAGGTGCATCAGTCAGTAAGCAAAAGATTAAAGGAAAAATATTGTCATCATTAGGCCTGTATGTTATGCAAATAAAAGAAGGTTTAACTGATATATCAAAATGTTCTACCTTGAAGCATGTGGCCAATATTATTTTTTTATTGTACTGCTGTAGATGGAAATGAGTGCACTGGCATAATAAAATACAAAAAACTATCATAAATAAAATAACGTGCCTCACATTATTAGTCTAAATTCCACAACAGACTACTCTAGTTGCTTTAAGTTTACATTTTTAGCATAGAATAATGATAGGACTTCAGCCCTTTCGATTAAAAAGAATATCATTGGTACACGATCCATCATATTAACTATAAATAAGAAATCTCGGACAAACAAAACTAATAGTTGTGCCATATATTACATCTGCCACTTAATACATAAAACTTGATATTGTGTTGAAAACTACCAACTTTATTTTTCTCTCTACTACTATCCATTATTCGCAATCTTATCGTGTCTCAAGGAACAAACATGTTCAACCAAGGTTGCCAGACATACCATACATAAACGAGAAGAGAACAAAGTATTTCTAAACACTCACTTCCATTGCCAAAATCGATATCGGACTTCAGCATGGCAAATGTGGTATCAGTATATTCCGCATGTTTTTCTACAGCCGACATGGCCTCTTTAAGGTTGCTATAATAAGTAAATTGACCTCCATTATCTTTCAAGTTTCCTGCAGAGGGCGATTCTTCCTCATCCTCCATTTTGAGTATTCACGGGTTTGTTGGTAACAACCAGAGTTGCCGTCTGTAAATATAAAACATTCCTCTAAATATAGCGCTAAAACCGCTAACCTCTCATCAGTTTAGTAGTTAACAGCAAAATAAAGGCGTCCTGGATATTACTTGTCTCTTTTTAATGTTAAGAAATAACGTATTTTATAGACAACATTAATATCTACTTAATTAACCTTAAGCCCTCAACATATTAATTTCTTTAAATAAAAAATGAAAACTGCGAATATTTACACTATATGGATATACAATAAAATTGAGTTTCTTTTTATCTGTATGACTTTATTACTTTCGTAATTTAGTGATCTAACCATATCTTAGTCTCAATTGCTGTACTTATTGTAGTTCTGTGTACGACTATATGAATAACAGCGCATGTATGCTTGAAATGCTAAATCCTATCTCAGGCAGATTTAGCTAAGAAAGCGCTCAATTTTTGACGCTATGCAAATAAAGCCTCAACGGTGCCATTATGCATACAGCAAAAATTAAGCCATTCTAAGGGCAGGTCCTATAAGAATATTGACACCAGCAGCCACCTCCTATTTATTGTGAATGAATGAGTACAGTACAGTATTAAACAAAATAATACTTTTATAGTATCTTGGACATTAAAAAAAAAAGTTTTGGCTACATATTTCCATACGGCCTTTAATTTTAAATTCGAATGAAGAAATGTTTGTTATTTATTCTAACATTCAAATTTGTTCCTTTCTAAAAGGTAATTTGTATAAGTAATTATTAAAAAAATGTCGCAAGTAAACAGAAGCACATAAGGGGCAGATATGGCACCACTCTACATGGGTTTCGACTTTATTTTAGTAGGAAACATATTTAATGATCAAACCCATTAACACACACACACACAAGTATGATAAGTATCACTAAGTACAAAATGGAACCGATCAGGAGACGGGAAGTAACGAGCTTGGGGCTCTTTCCCGTAAGCACAATTAGGTAATTACATTCACACGCCGAATAGATTTTGAACAATATCTCTGTGTTGTGTAAGATATCTTTTATCTAAACTGAGGAGTTTTACTTATCAATATTGTACGCACACCGTCCAAGAATTCTTGACATTGTTCATTTGTACACATATGCGTGTGTTGATAATCAAATTATATTTTGACATGGAATGTTAATTCAGTAAGTCATTATCCCCCGATACCGACTACCATGTCTGGTATCCATGCGTAAGGATATACTCACGAAGAATACTGTACACTGGAAATATATCACAATGAGGTTATTATAAGAATTTAAACCATTTATCTCTCAAGATTGAGTCCGTGATCGTCTCTTGTAAGCATTTTTTCTATAACAAAATAATGGTGGTAATTTCTCGATCCCCCATCAGTGAAACGTATATGTTAATGAAAAGACTACCTTTGTTTACTACACATCATGCATATGCATCAGGATTGTTGAGAACGCTGATATCTCTTGGCAAATTTGGACATTATATCTATTATCAGATTTTAACAAGATTATATATGCTTACACGGTGGAGGTTGCTGCATTTCGTGTCCCACTCTATTTGTTATAAGCATAAAAAAAAAAAATATATGTAGTAAAGTTCGAATTCATGTCCTAATATACTTGCTAATATATTCCCTATGGGTTAAGATAAAGAAATGAAATCTTTAGAATCAAAATTGAACTTTTTCAACCTCGACGTCACAATACGAATAAACGACAGTTTCCTGTCCTGTCTAGAGTTTAATATTGTAAACATAATTATCTCCTCTTAACCTCCTCTTAACCATCTGATATAATCTTATCTTTCTGGAGTAAAATTACGATGAATGGTATGAAATCTATCGTGCATCATGTTTCATGACATGTAATTCAACTTACCAAATATGGTTAATGTAAATTATTTTTACGGGAATTATTGTCAGTAGGTCAAAGACTATCACGCCGCCATATGGTAAATGCTCTAGGGCCCGATTTCTTAAGCGGTGTAAACCTAGGATACCCTATTGTTAGTTAGCTAGACACACACAAATGGATTTCATAAATGCGTCAGATGCGTTTATGAAATCCATATGTATGTGTCTAGTTCACTAACAATATGGTATCCTAGGTTTACACTGCTTAAGAAATCGTGCTTAGGTTGATTAGTTATTTCCATTTTTCATTTTATTTATCTGTTGACCATCCTCTCAAGGGTAATTTGTCTTATTCATGGGTATATCCTACATTTTAATTCAGTCGAAAGCTAGCAGTACAATACTTAAGAGTGTTGTTCAGAATCAAACAAATATATTTACAACGGCGGCACAAATATATAAACGTGTGTGAGTATATTTACCATATTTACTTAAATATGCTTGAAACCAGGAACGTGGAATTCGCAACCCCTCCTCTCGCCTCCTGTTGTTGTTGTTTTTATTTACCGGTATATGTTTTTAGCAAACACTTAATTTGTTTTCCTTAAGACTAGGAATGCATTTTATCATAATTGTTCAGCGAAATCCATTTATCAACAATTTTTGTACTCTATACTTCATAACAGCCTTTCTAAAGAAGCTTCAAACTTGGACAGTTAGTTCTGAAGCCCCTATAGCACTTCCTACTCCAAAAAAAATAGGTCATTATTAAGTAGGAATTTAAAAACAGTCACCATTTCCCAATCCCAACTCCTTTCTTCCTTCCGCCTTCAGATGGCGGTATGTCCGACATTTATTCACATCTAAGATTACGTATCTCTGTTATCAGCTTTGTTGCGTACCTCTGAACTTTCATCAGAAGTTTTTTTTAAGCTTGGATGTCAGATTTATGCTGTATATTTTAGCCTAGGCGTCACATAAGTCATGTAAACAATTCATTGTCCGTATGAGGACTAGACTAGCAGAATGGCTGGCCAACAACTGTAAAAGGTGCCTGAAAATACAAAGATTTGAGCTTCATAATATATACTTCCCTTCTCATATTTTCGTTCCGTGTGATACGCTTACGATAGTAGGATTTTTTTTTTTTTAGTCAGAACTGTATCAAGAAGTTTCTTCATGTATGTGTATACGTGCATCAAATTTATTAAGAATTCATTGTTTTTCTGGTTAACGTCTATGTCTATTGTTGTTGATAAATTGATGTTTATGCCTCCGGATATCCTTTTTACGAATTATTTATAACCCTAGTTATATATATATATATATATATATATATATATATATATATATATATATATATATATATATATATATATATATATATATATATATATATATATATATATATATATATATATATATATATATATATATATATATATATATATATATATATATATATATATATATATATATATATATATATATATATATATATATATATATATTTTTTTTTTTAAGGCTACTTAAAAATATTGCTTATTTTGTGATAAATGTACCATGTCATTAACTCAATTTCTACCTACTGTTCTCTCAGGGTCATCCCAATATTTAAACAAGTGGTGAAGATACACCTGTGAGCAAGGACACCTGTTGGCACAATGTGTCATAGTGTGTTACATTACTGGAAGAATTTGTAGCAGTTAAATAGTAAGTTGCAAATATGTTTTTTGTATTTTATGGTTATTAAGTCATCAATATCATCATAAATCTTGCCAACTATATAATCTTTTACAACAAAGAAAAAGGGAAAAAATGCTCTGTCATCAGGTAAACCAATTTAGATGGATCATGCCTTCCTTGCAAGAGGTCAAGAATGTAACTCTCCACGTGGGTCTTGCTGCATCCCTTCGCAAGGACCATTTGGGAACAAGTAGTGGTGTTCATTTGTGGTAGGTCCCTTTCAGCTCGGCAGGTCCAAAGAACTTGTCATTACATAAACACAAAAATGCGCATTCCCAGTTCAAGGGAAAGAAAATATATATGGCTTCAGTCTTCTTGATGTAAGTTATAAAATTTTGAGCGCCAGGGAAGAAAAAAAAAATGGTACACGAGCAAATTAACAATTTAGATGCATTTTTTATATCATATTGCATCTCTAGATGAAATATATTCATGGAAATCATTGAAGAGATATTATGCAAATAGATATACTACTTGTCGTCCAAAACTATACAGCTCCCATTTCCTAATTAAATTTCCTTGTTGTTAACGAGACAAACGAGCTTTTTGTATTGATAGCTCCATATTATGCTTTTCGGAGTCGACTTAGTAAGTATACACCATCATGATTAGCTCTCTAATCTCAAATTATGTCGAATTGGCTATCAGAGTAAGAGAAATCCCAAAAGGTAATAGCCATGGACTGAACAGGTAGGTATAAAAAGCGTATCAGCTGCTGCAATACCAAAAGCACAGCTTTTTGGACAGAAGAGTGTGTAATTACTTAATTTTGCTTATGGGAAAGCCCTATGCTCAGTAATACTTATCATACTTGTCCTGAAAACTATGGATTGAGTTAGCATTAATTACCTCCTCGCTTAGCGAATTCCAATCTTCAACTACTATTACGCTAAAAATATATATATATATATATATATATATATATATATATATATATATATATATATATATATATATATATATATATATATATATATATATATATATATATATATATATAAAGTATATCTTTACTTGTAAGTGAAAAATATTATGCTCCAGGGGTTGATATTGTTTTAGGCTGTGACATCAAGAAGTTTATTAAAGGTTGAGTATATTCGCGTCCGGAGTTTTTTCTTTTTCTTTTTCAATAGTTGTATTCCACAAACCGCCAAAGGATCAATAAACTCTTATGGTGTATAAAGAAAACAACGTGGATACATTAAAAGTTGTAAATTCTAACACTTGCATCACACGTGAAAAAAACAACTACAATTAAACTTCTAAAGATGGGGCAGAGAGTTTTATTACGGAAAAATAAAATGTAACAATCTTCATCCACACATTTAAGAGGAGTCCTTGGAGGAAGGATTCTAAAATTGTATACAGCTAAGTTTTTTATACCATCAAGTACTGGAACCAACAAGGTCCAGGGGAGGAGATGAGCCATCACTGAATGATATAATAATTGACCCAGAATGTTTTGGATATCAGTAATGTTCAGTTGAAGACCTGTCAATGAAAGTTAATCATGCTTGTTGTTAATGGAGTACATCGTTGAAGATATTTCGCCTGAGCATAAAGGTACCATGAAAAATTATAAAAATCACCATAATGGAGATTGATCCGGTTTTACGCCACGGACTTCCCTTGCTAGTAAGGGCTAGGATGGTGCCTTAATACGAAAGGACTTTGGTTTTGGGAGTGTGTGACCATTATCCCCAGTGAATTCCCTTGAGCTTATGACCTAACGAATCAAAGTTGTGCTCTATACCACAAGAAAAATATAAATATATTACAGGTATCGACTGTGGGACCATTTTTACAACAATTTTGAATGTATGGTGTACGATATTTTTGTTGTTGCAGAAACTTAGTTGATGGTTAATTGTTGTATTTCATATACTAGATGGAAACCGGCTCAATAATAAATGTAAGACTGCTCAGGAAAGAGTCGTATACTGCAATATGCATTGGAGCAAAATAATTATAAACACTTGACAGGATTATAGAATAACGAATGTTTTCAACGTCCTGCAGACATATATACAAAGAAATGCTTTGAGATAAGGAAAGGCTGAAAGAGTAAGACTTACCACTGTTTGAGTGCAATAGTAGGAAGAGTTGGAATATACTAACGGGTATTGTTCCCCTTCACGGCACTGACATAGTTGAGAGATAGAGATACTTTGATAAAGGTGGAGAAAACCTTAGAAACACAGGAAGCAAGAAAATAATTTTCTTCTGTAAGAGTAGTTGATAATTGGACTGATAAGCTAAATATAGTATATATTCTAAGTACATTCATAGCCATAAGGATAGATCAGTCTTCATGAAACGAGGGAGGGGGTTTCGAGCTCAAAATTTTTCCTTTGAACACAATTAAGTGAACCAATTAGGTTGATATACACAAACACCCACATGAAAGAAATACACCTTTCGTTGCCGTTAACTTCTACAAAGGACAAATGTCTTTGACAGACTCTTAATTACCAATTATCGTCGTCATTATACATGGCTAGTTGTTACTAGCTATCAAGGAACAAGAGGTCACAGTAGTTAATTAATGCATATCTGTTATATTTCTCGTTTTCTTTTCGTTATCATGATGAAATGAAGTTACACAAGCTCTGAGTAATCAAGTTTTTGAGATATCACATACCTTATCAGTTTTTTTTTTATCGAAGGCAACCACTTTACATAGATCGGAAAACAGTGTAGTAGACAAATCGTCTCTTTCACAGTCACTCTAAATATAATGCAGATGTTGTATAAATAATGCACTCTCTACATGATCACAAGTATTATGTTGTACTCAGCCGTCCTTCCTAATCTACACTCCACGTGGTTCATATTTCTCTATAATGACACTGATATACGAAATATTATCGTGTTTCCTACTCACTGAAATATGAAATTTGCAAGAGCTAGACAGATTATATTGTCATATTTGGAGACCTTGAAGTATTAGTTATTTCTTATACAAACTTCCACATATAAGTTTTGTGTATTGGAAAAAATGTGTACCAAGAAATTTGATTTATTGGGGAAGAGTTACTTTCTTCTTCCCCTCATTTTTACTTCTTGTAATGTGTATCATTTCTTTATTTAGAGCCTCAGAAAAATTTAAAAGATGATATCTAGTTTGCTGAACTAAAACTGGAAGCTATTTTCTTTCTTATATGCAAATACTATCATTTAGCCAAGGACAACCCTTGTCACAATTAAATTTTTTTTTCTCTCTCTCTCTCTCTCTCTCTCTCTCTCTCTCTCTCTCTCTCTCTCTCTCTCTCTCTCTCTCTCTCTCTCTCTCTCTCTCTCTCTCTCTCTCTCTCTCTCTCTCTCTCTCTCTCTCTCTCTCCTTCCAATGGTAACTTAATCTGGTTCAATCTCATTCCTTACACATCCTTAATGTGTTTATTAGACTAATTACATTGCTGTTGATTATACAACAAGGGCGAAAAGCTCAGCTTTCGGACGCTAAAATAAGGTTAATATAGGAATGACCCTGTCAGTTATTGTGCCTGGGCTTAGCCTCACAAAATATACATTAAATTCATCAAGTATTTAACTCGTTTTTCATAAATAAATAAACAGTCCAGAAAACTTGTAAAGAATATACAGATAAAGAACACAGACATATCAAATATGAAAGAACAAAGAGAAAAAAAAAAGTGAGTGAAGGGAGCGATTAGTTTGATGGCTGCCAACGAGTGTGCTACAGTGACTTTGAGCTCCTGCCGCACTTAAGACTAGCGTGACAGAGCTCTTGAATATTTCATATGGAAGCAAGAGTGCTTTCAAGTAGGCGATCGATGAAGAAGTGTTTTTGCCCTATATTTATAAACTTTTACCCGGCTGCAAAGACTTAAAAGCATTTCGTAAATAACAAGAACTTTAACACAGATGATAGCTTTATTAATAACAATGGACAATGTCAAACAATTTCATAAACTTAAGCTTATTGAACAAAGGAAGTGTTTTTATGAGTTTTCCTAATATATGTATAAACGACAAAACTTAGGAAATTATTACCAGATTAAAGTGACTAGAGAAGCAGTTAAATCCTTATAAGGATCGTGCTTTTGACCCTTGTGATAAAATAATAGTTACTCTATTTTTTTCTCAAAAACTTTCTTAAACAGTTGTCAGCGAAGTAAATATGTAAATTGTGTCTGCTTAGACTTATCCCCGTTCTAGTCTGTATGGATCTCATTTGCAACCAAATGTATAATTAAGTTACAGTATATGCCAAAGTATATATGTATAATTATTCATGTATACAAAGAATGTAAATGTATTTTTTTTTTTTTTTTTTTTGTAAATACTAATATTTGTCTTTAGCATATAAGTATTAACTGCAATTATGCAGTGCATAAAATGAAACTATTTTGTTCTTGTTACCGCCAGCTTTACATTTTCTTTAAAGTTTTTGTAATCTAATGTCGCTGTATGTGCTCTCATACTCCGAAAGGGGTCGTTAGAGCTTAAAATAAACCTTTGAAACCTAAAATAAACCTTTGAAACCTTTGTTCTTCTTCTTCTTCTTCTTCTTCTTCGTCGTCGTCGTCCTCATCGTCGTCGTCATCGTCGTCGTAGTCGTCGTCGTAGTAGTACCAGTAGTAGTAGAAGTAGTAGTAGTAACCTACGGAAAACCCGTAAGACCGGTATTTATTTGTCGTATCCATGCAACAAAGTGACCTCACAACATAATTACTGTATGCCCACTGAAATTCCCGTCACCTCATAGTCTCTCTCTCTCTCTCTCTCTCTCTCTCTCTCTCTCTCTCTCTCTCTCTCTCTCTCTCTCTCTCTCTCTCTCTCTCTCTCTCTCTCTCTTCTCTCTCTCTCTCTCTCTCTCTCTCTCTATTTAGGAAGAGTGAGGTAATATGAAATATTTGTTTCCATTTATTGCTGATAAGTAAGCAGTACTAAGGTACTAAAAGATAAGCAGGTATGTGCGGTGTGTGCGTGTGTATATATATATATATATATATATATATATATATATATATATATATATATATATATATATATATATATATATATATAATATTTATATATATATATATATATATATATATATATATATATATATATATATATATAAATATTTAATATAATATAAATATCCACCTTTTGGGGGAGACAGCCAAGGTAGATAGATACCTTTAGATTATATTCACCAGCAAGACTCAGTATCTCTGTGAAGTTTCCAGAGTTGCTGGAGGATGAACCCAAGCATATATATATATATATATATATATATATATATATATATATATATATATATATATATATATATATATATATATATATATATATATATATATATATATATTTACACACACACACACACACACACTTGAAAAAGCACATAGCTAAGCTTGAAAAAGTTCAAAGACATGCCACAAAACTGGTGCCAGAAATACGCAATCTCAGTTATGATGAGAGGCTGAGGGAATTAGACTTACCATCACTCGAAGCTAGAAGAGTGAGGGGGGATATGGTGACAGTCTTTAAATTCCTTCATGGTTATGACAGAGTGGATAGGGATCGATATTTTGATATGGCTGGCTCTAGAACTAGAGGTCATAGTTTGAAGCTTGGTAAGAAAACTTCTTTGCAGGATGTAAGGAAATACTTTTTCAGTGTAAGAGTAGTTGATAATTGGAATTGGCTAAGCGAGGAGGTAGTTAATGCTATCTCAATCCATAGTTTTAAGGACAGGTATGATAAGTATCACTAAGTATAAAATGGAACCGATCAGGAGACGGGAAGATACAAGCTTTGGGCTCTTTCCCGTAAACACAATTAGGTAATCACAATTAGGTAATCACACACAAAACTAAGTAACTATGATTAAGTAAATTCACCACCCCTCAGATTGCAGAGATAGGAGAGCATGACCCGGTATTAGAGAACATCATCTTTTCAACCACAAAGGTATGCAATGCGTTGATTGAGTTAGATGCCCATAAAGCTACAGATCCTGATCATATATCCCCTTATGTACTCAAGAAATGTGCTATATCAATATCAGTGGCACTAAGTATCATATATGAAAAGTCACTGGAATCAAGGAAGATTCCAAGATGCTGGAAACAAGCGAACGTGGTACCTATCTTCAAAAAGGAAGGAGGTATACAGCTCTAAACTATAGACCTGTTTCCTTGACCAGGATAGTTTGCAAAGTTATGGAGAAACTACTAGAAATACACATCTCTCTTCATTTGGAATCCTTCAACTTCTTGTCATTAAGAAAACATGGCTTCAGAAAAGGTAGATCAACAGTAACAAACTTATTAGAATTTTATGATGAGGTAAGCCGAATCTTACAGGAAAGAGAGGGCTGGGCAGATTACATATTCCTAGACTTCCAGAAAGCATTTGACACGGTCCAACACGGGAGACTTATTAAAAAGCTGCAGGCAATGGCGAGAATATGTGGAAATGTCTTGGAATGGATAATAACTTCCTTAGAAGGAAGGGAACAAAGGGTTAGAGTAAGAAACTCAGTGTCTGAATGAAGAAGAGTTAGCACTGGAATTCCACAGGGTTCAGTTTTAGGACCACTCTTGTTCCATGTATATGTAAATGACCTACAAGAGACTGTAAATTCATTTCTGTATAAGTTTGCAGATGATGCAAAGATTGTGAAAGTAAGAGACGAGAACAATGGTAGAGAACTTCAGGAAGACCTAACTAGTCTGCATGAGTGGTCAGAGAAGTGGTTTAGAAAATTCAATACTTCTAAATGAGAAATAACGAGAATGGATACAAGAGCAAGAAGACCCAAGCTTAAATACTCAATAGCAGGAGCAAAACTCCAAGAGACAGAGAATTAAAGATAACTAGGAGTAAACGTATTGACAGATTTGTCTCTAGATATGCATATAAATGGCATCGTAGGGGCAGCATATGCTTTCTTATCAACTGTATGGGCAGCCTTCAATTGCTCAGAAATGTTCAGAAATATTTATGTAACCTATGTAAGGAGAAAGTTTGAATATGCAGCCCCTTTTGGAATCCACACTTGAAAAAGTACGTAGTTAAACAGAAAAAAAGTTCAAAGACATGCCTCGAAACTGGTGCCATAAATGGGCAGTCTCTGTTATGATGAGGGGTTGAGGGAATTAGACCTACCATCACTCGAAGTTAGGAGAATGAGGTGGGATATGGTGACGGTTTTAAAATTTTTTGTGATAATGACAGAGTGGATAGTTATCGATATTTTGATATGGATGGCACTAGAACTAGAGGTCATAGTATGAAGCTTCGTAAGAAAACTTTGCAGGATGTAAGGAAGTACTTTTATAGTGTAAGCGTAGTTGGTAATTGGCATTCGCTAAGCGAGGAGATATTTAATACTAACTCAATCCATAGTCTTAAGGACAAGTATGATAAGTATCAATAAGTATAAAATGGAACCGACCTTGAGTCGGAGAGTTACGAGCTTGGGACTCTTTCCTGTAAGCACAATCAGGTAATTACAATTAGGTATTTACACATTAGCTATGTTTACCCTTAGAAGGAGGTGAATGAGTCAAAGCTAAATATCTTGACTCATTACGGGAAGATAATACAAGGGTGGGGATATCCAGTCCATTCTCTCCGCCCCATTTAGTTGACTTATCTTTGAACAGCATTAGGTTAGAGGTAAAAATGTTCTTTTATCAAAATATACACACTAAGTACACAATAAAAGACACTAGATATTATTGTCATATTCTAGCAATCACTCAAATGTAATGGTAGCCTTCAGGCACATGGACAAGGAAATGTTCAGAAATATTTATGTAACCTATGTGAGGCCAAAACTCGAATATGCAGCCCCCTTTTGGAATCCGCACTTGAAAAAGCACATAGCTAAGCTTGAAAAAGTTCAAAGACATGCCACGAAACTGGTGCCAGAAATACGCAATCTCAGTTATGATGAGAGGCTGAGGGAATTAGACTTACCATCACTCGAAGCTAGAAGAGTGAGGGGGGGATATGGTGACAGTCTTTAAATTCCTTCATGGTTATGATAGAGTGGATAGGGATCGATATTTTGATATGGCTGGCTCTAGAACTAGAGGTCATAGTTTGAAGCTTGGTAAGAAAACTTCTTTGCAGGATGTAAGGAAATACTTTTTCAGTGTAAGAGTAGTTGATAATTGGAATTGGCTAAACGAGGAGGTAGTTAATGCTATCTCAATCCATAGTTTTAAGGACAGGTATGATAAGTATCACTAAGTACAAAATGGAACCGATCAGGAGACGGGAAGATACGAGCTTTGGGCTCTTTTCCGTAAACACAATTAGGTAATCACAATTAGGTAATCACTCAATAAATAAATAATATAGCTAGCTCTGGTGAAATTTAGCCATTTTTCTTCTTCTTCATCTGCTATGCATATAATTTATACCTTCATTGTTATTTTATGAGTGCTGTTATATAATTTGTATCTTACTTTTAGGTAGTATTGCTATTAACACTTTGTATATGTAATATTTGTCTTAGATCTAAAACATATATCCCTCAGGTTTGGTACAATAACGCTCTCTCTCTCTCTCTCTCTCTCTCTCTCTCTCTCTCTCTCTCTCTCTCTCTCTCTCTCTCTCTCTCTCTCTCTGGGCATGTGCCCTCTGCCTGGACCAGAAGCACTATTATTCCTCTACCAAAACCTGGAACCGACAAATTTAGGCCTATCTCCCTCACCTCCTGCTTCAGCAAAGTGTTTGAACGCATCCTTCTTGCCCGGCTCATGCACCCTCTACAGGATAAACTCTCCCCCAGTCTTTATGGTTTCCTCCCACAACGGAGCACACATCACTGCCTAGCTGAACTCTACACCCGTCTTTCTCCCACCAGTGTGGTCGCCTTCCTGGACCTCAAATCTGCCTTCGATATAGCCAACAAGGAAATTATTCTTGACCAGCTGGTGGACTTTGGAGTTGGGGGGAACATACTGAAATGGATACGGGGATATCTCTGCAACAGAACATCAAGTGTCCTTTTTAAAGGGTCGTATAGCTCCTATGAACGGTTTGAACTGGGTACTCCTCAGGGGGGTGTGCTAAGTCCTTTTCTATTCAATATCCTTATGCATCGTCTACTCTCCCTCCTTCCTGTCATCCCCGGTACTACAGTTACCTGCTATGCGGACGACATATGCATCCACACGACCTCAACTCACGACCTTCAGCACATGCTCCATGATTTTTACGTGTCTGCTACCTCCTGTGGCCTTATTATCTCCCCAGAAAAAAGCAGGATATTTACTTCACGCAACTGCAGAGCACTGCCCGCATTCGCCATGGGTGGTAATGTCATCCCTCACTGCACACAGTACACGTATTTAGGTGCACCAGTCCGGATCACCCCAGCTATACCTGCACGTCAACGAATTCATCCCTTTGTGAAGAGCCTTCTTGACCGTCTGGAGCCCCGCTTTGCACCTGTCAAGTGTCTTGCCAACAATGCTGCAGGAGTCTCCATCCCAGTGGCGAGGACCTTCTACATCCTACTACTTCGGTCAGTGGTTGACTATCTGTCTCCTGCCTTGTGTCAACTTCCTAGACCAGCTCTCGAGCCACTTGAAAAGTTCCAGAGTCGAGTCGTGAGATTTATCTTGGGATGTTCTCTCTCTACCCATATTGTGAGTATGCAGTTGGAGCTCAACTTGCCCCCTCTTGTGGAGAGGATTTATGCCAATGTGTCCTATTTTACTGTTAAGTGTCTTCACTACCCCTTTCTTGCTCCGTACTTCTCTGCTGTCATGAGGACGTCCCTGGATCCAGACGCACCCAGGCTCCCACTTCGAGCAGGAGGTCATAACCTTATCAGGGTGGTGAGTGACATTCTCCGTGGCCTTGACATCGACCTGCCAGTGCAGGCGGCTGTCCCAGATTTACCACCCTGGCGTGTCCCCCTCCCCGCTGTCACATATACACCGACCTCGAAGGATGTCTATCCCCCCTTGCAGAGACAGTTAGCTCTGGAGACTATCGCTGATGTGTCCACGTCTGCCCCTGCAGCACACCACGTCTATGTTGATGGTTCTGTTCAAGCAGATGGGAGGGCGGCATGTGCTGTGTTTTCCCCCACCATGGAGCTGCCTGTGCCGGCTGATTCATGGATTGGCCGTAGACTACCCACCTCGTCGAGCTCCACCTACTGTGAACTGAATGCCATCTTGGATGCCGTGACTCTCCTTGTTTGCCGATGAGTGAATGGGGTAATAATTTGTGACTCCCAATCGGCCCTACAAGCCCTATCCTTGCCAAGACCTATCTGTGGCCGTGCTGTGGGAGATATACTATGTCACCTCGCGGCCGCTCGGGATGCTTCTCTTGTTGTGTCGTTTGTATGGACTCCATCCCACATTGGGCTGACTGGCAACGACACAGCAGATCGTCTTGCCAAGGCGGCCTGTATGCTGGATGGGCATGCTGTGGACGCTGAGCCCTCCCTCCGATGCCTACGTAACATCATCTACTCAGCTGGGTTTGCCATGACGGTCCAGCGCAGGGACACGGAGAGGGCCAACAGTGTGTCCATACAGCACCATGATCACTTTCTTCACAGTCGCTACAAGTATCGCAGACGCGGGTGAATGGTGCGGAAAAACAATGTAGTTAGTGCTCGGCTCAGAATGGGGTATCCGCCTTTATGGCAGGTCTCCCAGACTCTAGATATGCCACAGTACACCTCCTGTAAATTATGCGACTGTCCTAATGCTAACACTCTTGACCACTATTGTCTTCAGTGCCCCACAGTGAGAGATGTTTTACCACGAGGTCAGAACTTAATACAGATCTGCTCATTTTTACTTAATGATGACAACCTTGATGTTATTCTTGCTCGTTATCCTCACTTTGGTGGCCATTAATTATATTGAATTATACATATATTTTCTGTATGTTGCTGTATAATTCTGTTTGTGCATTCTGCGTTTCTCTGAGCTTTACTTTTGCATATAATGTACTCTGTGCTGCCATACTGTGAGTTGTGTGTTAGTATGCAGCAATGTTTCATCAATGTGTATACCTCCCTGTAAACTATGTTCAAGTCTTGGTTTTGTATCCATTTGAAGCATTATTTGTATGAACTCATGTAATGTCTGACGCCTTGGCGCAATAAATTAATAAAATAAAATAAATCTCTCTCTCTCTCTCTCTCTCTCGATCTATCTATCGAGATATATATATATATATATATATATATATATATATATATATATATATATATATATATATATATATATATATATATATATATATATATATATATATATATATATATATATATATATATATATATATATATATATATATATATATATATATATATATATATATATATATATATATATATATATATATATATATATATATATATATATATATATATATATATATATATATATATATATATATATATATATATATATATATATATATATATATATATATATATATATATATATATATATATATATATATATATATATATATATATATATATATATATATATATATATATATATATATATATATATATATATATATATATATATATATATATATATATATATATATATATATATATATATATATATATATATATATATATATATATATATATATATATAGAGAGAGAGAGAGAGAGAGAGAGAGAGAGAGAGAGAGAGAGAGAGATATGAGAGTTAATTTGACATATTCCTTCTTCACTCCTATATAGACAGTGCACCATATTGATATACTTCAAGAAGACTAAAGGTGTTAAGAATCTACTAGCTAAATATAAGAGAACAAATGATAATTTCCGAACTCCTTTCGCAAACTTTCGCATTAGTATAAATTGTGGAATCATTTTGTATATATTACTATTAATTTGCTAAGGACTGAGCCAATGGCGAGGGTTACCTAAAAGAACCATCAATGTGCAAACTACTCCATGAATAATATGACTCAGAAGTAGAAACAGAGTTATTGATTGAACTTAAAACTGGTTTTCTCTAAAAATAATGTATCTAGCGGTTTTCTTAGCTACATCGCATAGTGGCTGTAATGGTTCTAGCGATTTCGTGCTTGCGCTATCAGCTGATATTGCTACTAAATGTAGTGTTTACAGTCACATTGCCGTGAGTGGTTGTACACGTCGTGGAGAACGTGAAACTATTTGAAACCTGTCAAAAGCAATGGTATCGGGCCGGTTGCTTAGCTCTGCACTCTCAGTGGCTGTGCTTATTGCAGCATTTTGGTATAGCCGTGATGACGGCAGACAGATTCTACAAGAAAGACTCCAACAAGTATTAGATGCCATGTTAGAGGTACATAAATAGTAATAGGCTGCCGGTAGTTTTAGCGGAGCCTAATCCTATTTCCCTAACCTTACGACTTATTCCCCAGTAAAATTAAGACTTGTTTAACAGATTGTCTTACCATAGCGAACTGAACATTCACTAAATATATAAATCCTAGAATATTGTTTGCTCCATATAATCTGCACTACCACTCTGTTTTATATGATAGTTGGACATGTGGTTTATTGTTGAAAACGATGGATGTCTAACAGTGAGGGAGATTAATTATTCCAGATATTAGTAGGGGCAGTTCTAAAATTCTTGTTGAATAGCATGATATGTTAATATGTGTAATTACCAGTACTTATTACTTTAGTCATTGTCAAAATACATCAAAATTATTCTAAACTTTTTCATGTTGTTTAACCGCAAAACTTGCTCATTTAACAAAGTTCCTCCTCACTCTTTTATCTCTTATTGCACAGTGTCCACTACCAGGTAATTGATGAATGATATGTCTGACCTAGAGCATAATTGAATACTTATGTATGTTAGATTACCGTTTCAAGTGGAGTAACAGCATTGAAAACAAGCTATAATAACGTTTTATTCCATTAAATGGGAATTGGGCAATTAATTCAGACATCACTTGCCCAATGACCCTGTAGAAACCACTAGATGAAAACAAACTTCCGATCGATCTATGGAAACCAAACCCATTGTAAATAGGAGACTACCTGTATACAGTTTACTGCACATTATAAATACATTGGGACCTCAGTTTTCAGATTTAACTCGTTTATTAGAGTAGTTTGAAGAGCAAGTAATTTCTCCCATGGTATTTTTTTTTTATGAGTGACACTGGGACAGGCAAAAAAAACTTCCCTTATCAATAATGGCGTGGGCACGAGAAGTCATGAAGATGAAGGAAAAGAAAAAGGCTATGGACAAGGCAGACATGAGGTAATGATACAAAAAGGAAAAGGACAGACAAAAAAAGTAGTCAAAGTACTGAGGACCTAGAGGTATGGAGGATTAGGCCCTGAGGTGACTATAAATCCGCTTTTTGAAGGAAGATAAGTTATAAGAATTTGGAAAGACTGAAGGAGGAAGAGAGTTCCAGAGTCTGAAGGTAGATGGGAAAAAGCAGTCACTGCACCGACCAATCCGCGAGCTACAAATCTCCACATGCTACCTGTGAGACAAGGCCGCTTGGCGAATGTTACGCAACCTTGGTAGTGGGGGAGGGATGCAACTCACCAACTCATTATAGCAGCGAAAGAAAAGAGAAAGGGATGATACCTTACGGCGAAGAGAATGAGAATCCAG
The DNA here is from genome assembly GCA_037179515.1 of Halocaridina rubra. Lineage (NCBI taxonomy): Eukaryota > Metazoa > Arthropoda > Malacostraca > Decapoda > Atyidae > Halocaridina > Halocaridina rubra. Next base: position 37,049 of record JAXCGZ010022813.1, on the reverse strand, counting down.
ATTAAAAGTAAGAGAATGATCATTAATGAGTCTGACGTTCTTAGATTCAACCCTGTCAAGGAGGTAAGTATAAGACTTATATAGCTTTTGAGTAACTGTAAAGAGTTAATGTAATGGCGAAAATAAAACAGAACCCCCAATGTTATATGGATTTATCAGCTCCTGGACAACACTTGATTGCTTGCTTACACCTTTATAACAGTACTTCTATTATAAATTCGTTTGCAAAAGCATGTTAAAATGCAATGAAACACAAGAATAGGCACTGCAAATTCGCATCGAGATCTGCACTGAATGGCAGTCAGGGTGTAACTTGACCCTCTCCATCCCCATGGTGGCCACGTGGCTTAACGTTCGAGATGCAAGAAATAGTTCAAAACCAAAGCATATTTTGGTTAGAAAAAAAAGTTTAGAAAGCCAAGAAAGTTGAGAGCTAAGACACACAAAAGCCAAAGTTTCGCTGCATATTAAATTGTTATTTATCATAGTTAGAAAGACACTAAACATATTGACATTCTGGTGAGGTTGTTATTGCACGTTATCTTATTTCAGGTTGAAGAGCAACATGCAGTTGGAGAAATACGTGTTGCTGTTGGATATGGTGCTTGCAAGGACATCTTTGTCCGTGGGACAGATGTTTTTGGTAAAATGACTCCTCCTCAAAGAACAGCTCATTATAATACCATTGATTCTTTGAAGCATTTGAAAGAAATGTATGCCCTCTTCTACACAGCTGGATCTGCTGCTGAGTAAGTAAGTTTGTATGTGTGCTAATCAATGTATATGACTGTCAGTAACTATTAGACACTACCTTTAGTAAACTATGCACACAGTCCAAATTTACATTGCAATCTGCTGCTTATGAAGTCTGTAATACACCCATTATACATGAAAGCTTCTCAGATTATCCAGTTCTGTAGAAGTCATAGGTTAGCTCTGTTCACTTATATACTACAAACTTGTTAGCAGTGCACTGCCTGGTTACAAAAAATGTGCATGGCATTTTTATGCCTTATTATCAAGGCAGTTCAGTTCAACTCTTCTTCTCTCTTCGGTAAAATATAATACTGTAGTGTTACCTTTTTTGCAGTTGTTCTAGCTCTGAATAGATAAGTTTCTAAGTCTTGTAGAGTCATCTGTTCTATCCTTTATTCTGTTATTAAGTGTATCTTAATAGATAGTGTTAATAATTTAAATAGAAACTTATTAAATCCATTATTGTTATAAGAATTATAGATTTTATTTTATTTTTATTGACAGCATCTTTCCATTTTAAAAATATTTATTTTCAAAATCTTGAGGAAGTACTTAGTCAGCAAATACTGTGTTGAGACAGAATGCATACCTCTTTGAGTTTTTACTGTTAATTTTCCTTGCAGTTTTCTTCCAGTTGTTGGAGTATAGTCAGAGGCCATCAGATAAGGGTATTGTAGATATTGCATGAATGATGTAATTGACATATATATATATATATATATATATATATATATATATATATATATATATATATATATATATATATATATATATATATATATATATATATATATATATATTGCCAACATGATAAGTTTTTCGCTCACTCTGACTGCCTAAGCCTAAAATAGCAATTAAATCACCTGCAGAAGATAAACCACACCTAGAAATGTTAATTCATATACATGTTGTATGTGGTATGGGAAGCAGGTACATATTAGCATTTGTACATTTTGACTTTTTCCCATTATTATTTTAAAAAATGGCTTAAACTTCAGGACTTAAGTGAAAAACAAGATGTGTAAAGTTCATCTAACTCTTTCCGGTATGACATTAGCGAGTTAATTAGTGTGAGCTAATATGATAACAATTACTAAATGTTTTGAGTTCTGCTTTGACTTCATTACTTTATTGCAATACTGTATGTCATTTTGTCCCAGAGAATTAAACACTGTCCATTGAAAATTGTTTGAAGCTTAGCAATTGCATGATGCTCCTAAGTCCTGCTATTTTCATGGTTAGATGTTACTGGATTTTTAAAATTTGAGATTACTTTAAATAATTTTTGGTTAATATTAAACTTACAGAGTTTCAGGATTATACTATTGTGCTGGCTTGGTATTTTTTGAGGTAGTGGAATGCTGATTCTCTGAGAAAAATGCAGTAATATCAGCATTGATTATTTTGGTGTGGAGAATTGATGAAAATAATTAAAATTCAATTGCTACTGACCTTTAAGAATCATTCACTTTTGTCTATTCATATGTAGTATAATTTAAGCTTTTATAATATTTGCTAAAGTATATTGTCTTTATTGTATGCTTTCCAAGATGTTTGAGTCTAATTCACATTCATGTTCAGTCGTAATTGAAGGAGGTCCCTGTAAGAATGTATTTGTCATATTTATCACTGATTCCTTTGGAACTTCATATTGTACATGCATTCAATATTATAATGGAGAATACATTTCCAAATTACTATTATACTTAAATTTTAAGCTGTAATCATTGAAAGAACAAAGCAACAGATATTACCTCACTCATAAACCATTTTATGTATCCCATTAGATTTGTTTTCATTCAGAGCAGCTTAAAGAAATCTGTATATTTCCCCAAAGGATCTTCCTTTGGAGTACTCTGTGACTCTACCAAATGGTAAAAAATATCTCTTAGCTAGGGGACCACTTCTTTAGTAGTGGCAGATATATTTATTACATTGTAGAAGGATGAAACTCACCCAGTCGGAGACAGTAAGATTTACTGAATCATAAAATATACTCCCCGGGAGTTGGGAAATTCTGAACTTGATGCTCTTTACCATGAGCACAATTACATAAAATAAAGACACTCCCCAAATTATGAGCGAGTTAGGTTCCAGAAGTCCGTTTGTAAGTAGAATTGTTCATAAGTTGTGTTTAAGTAAAAAAAAGTACAGTACTGTGCAGTACATACATATGCAGTACTGTACAGTACTTAGGGTAAAGACACTTAGCTACTACATAAAACATAAAGTATACAGTATTGATGAATTTAAGTACAATAAAAATAATGTAAAAACGCAGTATAGTCAGTAATACATTCTTTAATACATGGGTAGTTAACTGGTAGGTTTTTGTTCGTATCTGTGAATGTTTGTAACTCGGTTGTTCTTAAGTAGAGGAGCTTCTTTATATAACTCTGTAGTTCATGTTAGACCACCCAGTCTGTGATGGGTGAATATAGAAGGAAGACTGTGCTCTCAAGAAAACCTAAGGTTGTCCGCCTTCAAACTACCAGAAACAATGCATAAGATTGGACAACCAAGACGCTATTAGCACTTTTTGAACTCTAAATGAACAAGGAGCCTCCCAAGCTTTCAAAAGTTGGCTTGTCCGGGGAAACATATAAATTTACTTCCAGCAATGGAGTCCACTTTCATTGTGTCCTTACCTGATTGATGAGACATACTGGTGCAGTGTCTTGTTTTCTCCACTGGCAAATAAGTGCACCTGAATATTGGAACAGCTCCTTGACTTTCTGGAATGATACCTGGTCCAGTGACCATTCTGACTGGAAACAGACCATTCGCAGAGATGTATATGATACCTTTGACATAATTTGCTGAAACATAATTCTCCTCTACCTATGTGTGGTCAATGCTGGTTCATGCACTGAATCTTGGTCCTCCTCTTCCTCATCAGTATGTACAATGCTAGTACCCATTAATTCAGAGCTCATTGTCGATCTTTGAAGTTTTGACCATTTGTTATAGTTCTTGTATTGGAGAATTTCTTTTCTACTTCACATCCCTAACTCACTGTAGAAAGAGTTTTTGTTCTTCATGCCACATGTATCCCCCGAGGAAAGTATAGCTTTCTTTTGAATCCTCTGTTAAATGGTCGTTTTGTTCTGCTACACTTTGAGAAAATTTTTACTCATTGTGGTGTCCCAGAGCTTCTCCTCCTACCTCAGTTGACTTGTGTGATTTCATTGACTTCAGACAATGGGATATTTGTATTCTTTACCTTAAGAATTGATATTTGGAATTTTTTCTGTGAATATGTTCTTTTAAGATGAGAAGGATGCCTTTGGAAAGTATTATATTTTGGAAATGCTCTAAAGGAACATGATGATAACCTAAATTGTCATAATTTTTACCATACTTTTTTTTTTTACTCGATATACTTAATGAGTTATTGTGCTTATTATTAGATTTTTTTGGTATTTGAGCACAGCTCTTAAACTGTTAATATACTTTGAATTTGTTTAGGATATATAATTTACTGCATTAGTACAGTCCAGTTTATAGATCTCATATAATTTTCAAGGCGATCGTAGTGGAAAAAAGCACTTCCTCTTGCATAGGAAATTTTTCATCTTTGCAAAACGTTTACTTTGTATAATGAAACAACTTTATAGGTATTTTAGTTTCTCTACTCCCAGTTTTTTATGCAGACCTTATTATCTAACTGCATCATGTTATGGATACTTCCAGACGGTATGTGAGTAATGAGACCCTCTTCAGTGAATTAGTCAGAGCAGTAGAACTGGTCCCAGACTCTTATTCTGCTCTTGGGGGGAATGCTCCTGTCATGGCTTCAAGATTTTCCAAAGAAGGTGCAAGAGTCATATTAGCTGCAAAACGCAGTCCTTACGTCATGAAGGAAATCTCTCCTGGTATAGTTGGTAAGTTGACTAACTTCCATCTACAGATGCAGAGTGATAAATAGACATGACAAAAGAAAAGTTAACAATCTTCTTGATTGCTTATATATTCTAAAATTTCACATTAAGTTCTTTAATGTAAACTGAAAGAGAATACTATTACTTGTTTGTTTAATCATATAATTTAGATGGATTTTAATTTTATTACTCTGTATGTTTGTTATCAGTACTACAGAGTTTAATATGTTCAAAAGACTTGTGCTGTTTTGATAAAAAAAAATTTATATTGTAGTACTTTGTTTTAAGATATATTAATTCAGAATCTATTAGAATTTTGCTTCGTACTTGCTAATGTTTCATATTTTAGATATGATTTTGTGTACAGTATTTGTTTTTGTATGTGTTCTTTGCATCGTTAAAGAAACAGCTATATTCACTTGGTGCACATGTTGTTGCAGTTGTATGATGAATTTTAGGATTGATCATAAAGCACTATTATTACATCATTTATAGCATAATTACGGTTTATTATTATTGAATATAATTACATTTTTCATTGTTTAGTGTTACAAAAGTGGTATGTATAAGGCTGGTAAAAATGAATCTGATTAATGTGAATAAAGTGAGGTCGTGTAAATTATACTTTTAATTTTTTCTGAATTTAATGTTATTTGTTTATCAGTTGGTGGTGGTGGTGGTAGTCAAGAAAATGGGGTTGATGATATTCATCTTATTTTTGAATATGCAACTGGAGAGAAATGGGGAAACTATGAGACTCCTCGAGCTAACAGGTTAGTAGCAAATACAGAAGCTCCCCTACTTATGAACATTCACAGATATGAACAAAAACTACCCATTATTTATCCATGTACAGAGGGTCCTCATTTAATGGCAGGGTTCCGTTCCTGACAACTGACTTAACCTGGGTTTCAACTTAAGTTGGAACACCTATAATTCGAATCTTGTTCTGCCACTAATGTTAAATATAAATACTCTAAAATATAGAGAAATAATCTAATTTCTTAATCTAGGACATACAGAAAGTAAAGCTACGCTATGCAGTAATGCTTACTTACACTCCTTATCCAACTTAGGGTCAAACAGCTTTAACACTAGCGAATGAGTACAAGAATAAGTGGGTGATGGTTTTCTTCCCCTCTCTCCCATTTTACGGCATTAAACAATCTATTTGCTCTTTCCTAAATCAACAGGAATCTCGCTGGAATGCACCGTGGATGCTGGTCATTCAATCAAAGCACTTACAACATCTTGATGTTGAAAGTATTTATCCACAGCGAATGAGCACAATAAACACTATGGCGGACGAGAAAATGAGACGCACAGCCTTTAGAATGGCGTTTCTCTTAAAAATGTGTGTTTATTGTTCTTATAGTGCAGTCCTTTCGGTTTATCTCTCTCTCCAAAGTTTGTTATTCGTAATTTCGTAATTAATGAAATCTAATTCCTTCAAATAACCAAATACATAAATAAAATCATTAACTTGATATATATGTATGCAAGGATGTCGTGTGACTATTCTTCTGCCAATCTCAGCAAACTTTTTTGCATAAAGATCGTATGTAAGGTTATGCATTTCATAATTTTGTAAATAAATTAAGTCTAACTCTTTCAGATAACCGAATACATAAACAAATTAATAAGTAAATGAAACCATTAAGTTGATACAGTATATATGTGTATGCAGTACAACAATGCCGTGTGACTATTTTTCTGACAACCTCAACAAACTTTTTTGCATAAAGATCGTATTTACGGCTATGTATTTAGTAATTTTGTAAATAAATTAAGTAATTCCTTCAAATAACTAAATACATAAACAAACAAATAAATAAAACCATTAACCTTATACAGTATATGCGTATACAACAGTGTCGTGTGACTATTCTTCTGCCAACCTCTGCACATTTTTTCAGGACAGGCAATACTGCCCTTTTCAATAAAGACCTAGACACGAAAAAACACCAAGATGAAGGAAAAGATAAAGGTTGAGAACAAGGCAGAGATGAGGTAATGTTACACAAAGGAAAATGACAGACAGAAAAAATAGTCAAAGTACAGAAGACCTAGAGATTTGGAGGATTAGGCCCTGAGATGACAATAGATCCGCTTTTTGAAGGAAGATAAGTAATAAGAATTTGGAAAGACAGAAGGAGGAAGAGAGTTCCAGCGTTTGGAGGTAGATGGAAAGAAGCAGTCACTGCACTGACCAATCTGCGAGCTACAAATCTCCACACAGTACCTGTGTGATGAGGCCGCTTGGTGAGTGTTACGCGGCATCGGCAGTGAGGGAGTGATGCAACTCACCAACTCATCAGAGCAGCGATGGAAGTAGTAGCAATAGAAAAGAGAAAGGGATGATACCTTACAGCAGAGAGAGAGAGAGAGAATCCAGATTAGAAGAAAAGGATCATTAATGAGTCTGACTCCCTTAGATTCAACCCTATCAAGGAGGTAAGAAAAAGCACCCCAGATGTGTGAGCAGTATTCTAAACAGGGACGGATAAGACCTTTATAAATTTTAAGTAACTGTAAAGAGGAAAAGTAATTACGAAAATGAAACAGAACCCCCAATTTTTTTAATGAAGATTTAGAAATTTGGATTATGTGATGCCTCCAAGACAAGTTTGAGGCTATAAGGATTCCTAATAAATTGATAGAAATAAAAGGGTAAATTTCGTTAGTTTCGAAGACAATAAGGTTATTAGAAGGAGAAGAAGATAAAGAGATAGCCAGAAACTATGTCTAGGAGGCATTGAATTTAACTAAATTTTGAGTGCCACTCTCAGATACTCTGCAAATCAGAGTTGAGAGTAGAAGAAATAGTGATACGAGATTGATTACGAGTAGCAGATGATAAGGTAAAGCAGAAGAAAAGTGAAGGGTAGAATCGTCAGCAAAGGCATGAAGAAGAGAGGAAGATGGGGATTGTAGAAGATCATTGATAACGAGAAGAACAGAATAGGTGAAAGAACAGAACCTTGTGGAACACCACTGGAAACAGAGAAAGGGCTAGGTGTCGTGCCATCAACATCTACAGATATTAAATGGTCAGTTTACACATGTATTTGGTAATTTTGTAAATAAATTATTTCTAATTTCTTCAAATAACCAAATACATAAACAAATAAATAAATAAAACCATTAACTTGATACATATGCAATACAACAATGCCATGTGACTATTCTTCTGCCTACCTCAACAAACATTTTCGAATAAAGATTATATTTACGACTATGTATTTGGTAATTTTGTAAATAAATGAAGTCTAATTCCTTCACATCACCAAGTAAATATATAAAAAGATTAACTTGATACAGTATATACGTATACAACATTGCCACGTGACTATACTTCTGCCAGGCTCACAAATTGTGCAGCGTGTTCGGTTGGAATTACTGCACCAGCCAGGTAGGTCAAAAACTTAAGTTATTAATAAATTATTAATTGTTTATTGTCCTCCAACGTAATGGTGGCATGACTTTAAATGAAGCGACTTTATACGGGGACCCCTGTATTAATGTACGTATTGCTGTAATGTAATGTATTAAAATTCATTATTATTGTATTAAAATTCATTTCTGTATACAGTACTTTAAGTTTTTTGTTTGCTAAGTGTCTTTAGCCTTAAGTACTGTACAGTACTGCACATGTATGTACTGTACAGTACTTTTATTTACTTGAATACAACTTAGAAACAATTCTACATAAGAACAGACTTCTTGAACGTAACTCGTTCGTAAGTTGGGGAGTGTCTGTATTTATTAAATTTTAAATGTGTGCTTTTACTATGCCACCCCCATTTACGTGGGGGATTGTGGCTGATGGTGTTTGGTGTCAGAGGCAAAGATGGACGGATGAATGATGAAGTCTATTTTTGCAAACATATCACAGGGATGACCTACTTTAGTGCCTTTATCAGTAGAATTGATTGAAGTTAATGTTTATATATAATTATTATTGGTTTAATTGTTTTGTAAATTTTGCATTTCTTAAAAGCATCTCAACATTTACTATAATTTGGCTCATGCACTTGAAAGCTTACAACAATTTTTGAAATTGTAACATATTTAACTGACATTACCATTTTTGTGACATTGTTTTAAAAAATCATAAATTTTGTGCTTTGATATAAAAATTTCTTTCCAGATTTATCATTCATAGTGATGATAGTAATCCTATGCTCAGTTCTGTAGAAGACTTCAGTGAATCTCTGAAATCTTTTAATCCACATTTGTTAGTTGTTGGAGGTCTTCAGATGATGGATAACTTTCCTTTTCCTCCAGGTAAGATATAATTTTGTCATCATATATCGTAGGCATTAACTTGAAAGTGATTTTCTTGATCTAAGTTTGCATTCCACACCTGAAACTTTTCTCTCATGTATTGGTACCTTATTTATTTATTTAGAAAGCACCTCCAGATATTAAAGTTTCAGTGTTATTTCCTCTACATAAATTTTCAGTCTTTACTAATTTTTTACTAAATACTGGTATTAAAAATTCAATAATTTGATATATTAAGATTATAAAGTAGAAGTACAATTTAATAGGAATGTGGGGTTGAAAAAAAAATTAACAGCCCTTTCATATGATATTGATCTCACTTATAATTGCTAACGAGCTTGGCTGTGTGTAGTGACTATGTTAATGGATTACTTTAGCATTTCAGTGGTTTTTATACCATTTTTGGCAATTTTCACAGCTTAGTTAAGTAACGTGATTTGCTGTTTTTGTTGATTATGCATTAGCAAATTGATTCATTTTTGTACTTATTGTGGGGAGGATGTAGGTAAGTTTCTGTTTTACTAAGGGGACTCAAGGTACTGAACTCTCTTAAGAGCTCACATACATCCAAGGCTAATCTTTATATGCACACCCTCCGATTTCCACTACTTGGTTAAATGAAACTCAGAATATAACTTCCCTTTAATTTTGGAAATGCAATGACACATTAAAAAATAAAATTTTGAAATAATTTTTGGAAAACTGAAACACATTAAAACATTTAAATTTATGGAATGCTGCCTCAAATCCTGGAGGTGGTGAGCACAGACGGATGCCAAGACTTTGGCCTCAACGATCACCTCTGTCACACAGGCAGAGTAGAATAGAGGACACTGCAGTTGTAAAAATAGAAACAACACACCATTACTGATGGGAAAACTGAAAGCACAAGCACACAAATACAGTAATTCCTCATTTATCGCGGGTGTTCGGTTCCGGGACCACCCACGATAGGTGAAAATCCGCTAAGTAGCAGTACCATATTTATTACAGGTATTTTACATTTATTTTTACCTTTACTGTATAAACCCTCCCTGCACTGTTAACACCTCACCCTTTACTTTATTATTAACAGCACGCAAGCGTAAATTTATATGATTGTGACAGGTAAGTTTACCATAAATAACAGCGTGCAAGCGTAAAGCTATATGAACGTGATAGGTAAGCTTAACGTGAATGACGTATACATACTGCACAGCTAATGACAGCTTTATGGCTGCTTTTTGCGAGAGAAGAACATGGTAATGGGGAGTTGCTGTTGCTGTTTCTTCTTTTGTGCGAAGATGGTCTAGTAAGGAGTCATGGCATCGTCGATAATATTGCAGAAGTGTACCGAACGAATCATATCATCGTCCCACTCCTGCGACAGTCGTTTGAGTTCTTTGGCCATGTTATACATGGCTGCGAGCCATTCGAGTGTAAGGCCAGTTTCTTCGACTTCATTGTGCACTTGCTGTTGTTGTTCTTCCTCTTCTTCGCTCGCTGATTTTGTCATTTCCTCCAAGTCTTCATCAGTCAACGGCTGCGAGTGGCAGTCGATCAGTTCATTGACATCTTCACGAGTCATATCTTTAAAGCCTTCTCCTCCCAGCATTGCAGCCAACTTCACAGCTTTCTCAACTGCCAAGTTATGCACTTCGTCAGGAGCGAATCCCTTGTAGTCGTAGATGACTTCCGACCACAATTTCTTCCAGCTGGCATTGATTGTAGCCAACTTCATCTCTTTGAGTGCATTCTGAATATTTTGAAGGCATGTAGCAATCGTGTAGTTACGCCAGTACGCCTTCAGTGTGAATTCTTTGTCCGCATCCATGGAGTCAACCAGGTTTGCCAAGGCATTTCGTATTAGAGGGCCTTGAATGCACAAATAATGCCTTGATCCATAGTCTGAATCCGTGATGTCGTATTCGGTGGCAGGAACTCTACCTGAACACTGTCATAATGGAGATCAGTTGTGTGGCCACCAGCATTATCCATCAACAGAAGGACTTTAAATTCTAGGCCCTTCTCCTCAAGATAAACTCCGGCCAGGGGTATAAAGCATTGGTAAAACCAGTCCGATGTGAGGCTTTTTGTGATCCTGTCCTTAGGGTTATGCATCCAATACACTGGCAGCAGATTCTTGTTTTTAATTCTTGAAAGCCCTTGGGTTCTTTGACTTGTAGATAAGCCCTGGCTTTAACATAAAGCCCGCAGCATTCCTGCACATGACGAGGGTAACGCGGTCATTGTGCGCTTTAAATCCAGGGGCTCTAGATTCTTCCTTGAAAAGAAAAGTCCGAGATGGCATTCTCTTCCAAAATAACCCAGTCTCATCCATGTTGAACACTTGCTCAGGAGCATAACCGCCTTCCTCGATAATTTTCTTGAAGTCCTCGTTTACATAATCTTCAGCTGCAGCTGTATCTGCAAGGGCAGCTTCGCCATGCACTGAAACGCTCTTTAGGCCAAAGCATTTTTGAAATTTGGCGAACCATCCCTTGCTAGCAACGAACGATGGTTTCCTCGGTCCTGGTTTTGGGTCTTCCATTTCTTCTTCTTTCTCCTCCTCCTCACGGTTGCCACTGTCGTCATCGGGTTCGTTTGCAGCGAATGTCTCATACAGCTTCTTTGCCTTTGTTTGTATGATACTCGTGTCTAAGCTGATGTTCTTCTTCCTGCAATCAGCAGTCCACAGGGCCAAAGCAGATTCTATCCGCACTATTATCTAATTGCGGGGTGTTACGACCCTCTTCACTTTTTTGTTAAAAGTAAGAGTCACTGTCTTCCTGATATTCTCCTCGTCTTTCTTGATGTAGCAAACAGTAGATTCTTTGATGCCGAAATGGCGGCCAACAGCTGAGAAACTTCTTCCTTCCTTTAGCATATCTAACAGTTTTACCTTATCTGCTATGGTTAACATCTTCCTTTGCTGCTTAGGCTCACTACCAGGAGCCTTAGAAGATGAAGGACGCTTGGGCGGCATTGCATGGGATGAAATGCTCAAGCAAAAGTTTCACAAAAAACACAAGCACAACGTATTAAGAGGCACAACGCGAACGGCGCACATGTGAGTAACTGAATGGGTGAGGCGAGACTATGGAAGATGCTGTGAGAATCAAGCTTCAATCAAAAAGCCAATCAGACCCCAGTATACATAACACAATTCTGTGATTCATTGTCTCCCACCCATCAGCCAATAACATCCCGTGTACTATCTTACGTAGGTGCAACCCTTTGCGTTTTCCAAGACGCTGATACCGGTATCGTATTTTATATGGTGCAATATTGTGAGTTACATGTTTAAATTTATGTTTTTACTATTTTTCACTAATTATTATTCTTAGGCTAGGAAATACTTGTTTTATCAGTAAAATAATGAAAATCCTGGAAATTTTAATATTTCCACATATCGTGGATTCCCGCGATATACCCTGAAAATCTGCGATATAAAATACATATGCTCACCATAAAAACCCGTGATGCACTGACTTCGCGGAAGGTGAATCGCGATATAGTGAGGGATTACTGTGATGAGTTTCCAATATTTTTCTACTGGATGAAAATATATTGGTTAGTCACAGCTAACCAAAAATATTTACGCTACCATAAGAGCATACAAAATCATTAATTATTTGGTGGCATTAGCGTAAAACAGTTTATTCACAATAAATGAAGAATAAGAGAGAAATACAGTATGCCAATATGGCAAAATTACTTAGTAATTATTTGCAGTTTATATAGTAAAACACTTTATTTACGATACAGGAAGAATCTACGAAAAAATATGTATTCATTTAATTTTGGTTAAAAAAAAGAAAAAAAAAATTTGCCCAAGGGGCAAAACCACCTTTTGAAGTATTTGCAACTTGTAACTCAATAACTTAAGACTCAACATGATAAATACAGTATGTATTCATTAAGTTGTGGTTAACAAGAAACATTTGCAATGCCAACAGGGCAAAATTATTTATTATTTATTTGCAGTTCATAGCATAAAACACTTTTGTTAAATTATTAATTATTTACAATTTATATAGTAAAACACATTATTTACGAGTATTGAGGTAGAACACTTTATTTACAATGATAGAAAGGGGTGAAATGAAATTAAAATTCGTTAGAAGGGATTGATTTTCATGTGGTAATGAGCAATCTTCTGAGGAACCCGCCATGAAAGAAATTCCTTACCAATTTATTGGCGGTAATTTCCAAGGCAAGGAATTAAATTTGACAAATGAAATTCCAGTTAGGTAATCTACAAAAGTGCATTTTGTATGGGAATGGAACTGAAAAAATATCTTGGGATTTGACCAGTAACGAATTTAACCAGTTTATCGAATTCCCAATTTGCTTGACCAACGAGCTTTACCATACACTATCTCTCACCTTGTTTGTGCCAGATGAATTCTTGTGAAGACGCCTTGTAAAAAGGGTTTGAAGTAAGCGAGATTGCTGAGGCGAGATCTTGCCTCTGGAATGTTTGGCCGCCAATTGAGAGCAATCAAGTGTCCCTCTTGGTGACGTCATCATTCGGCCAGCCTGTAGGGTGTATATTCATGGCAGTAAATTGTCCCCCAATGTTTTTTTTTGTTTTTTTTTGTACTATAGTGGTGGTCCCTGGCAGGCAATTATGGCAAAGATGCAAGGGAGAGTCAGTATTTTAGATGTAACAAGCAGAAGCAAACAAAGGAAATGAGAAATATTTATGGGCAAAACAGGTTACTGGGGGAAATTTCCAGAGCGTTCTTTGTGTTGCAGGAGAAGAAATTTTAAATATTTAAATAGTAAAGAAGCTACTGAAATGTACCTAGACAGGCTAATGACATATCAGCAGGGTCAAATTTTTAACAAAATTATCAGGAAGAGCAATTTTTATAGCATAACAAAATTTATCAGCAAAAGTAATTTTATAATAAGAAAATTGCGTAAGCAATGTATCTAACAGACTCGCTATGATTACAGCATCGTACATGAGAAAAAAGCAGAAAATAAAGAAATATGAGGGAGATTTTTATATTGGAATCATGCTTTCTACATGTACAAGAATATTAATCAAGATATATTTAAAATTCGTTATATACTGAAATATAAATTGCAAATAATCATAATTTGCAAAATGCAAGGAGTGAGAAATTTTTTAGTAAGAAAAGAAAAGACAGTTAAAAGTTACTAAATAAAGTAATAACTCATCTATAAATGATGACACTCTGTCACATACTCCACAGATATTACCTTTTCTATGCAAGACTAATTAACTGGGGTTATCATTACATGATTATTTTTTTCACAGGTGTTCAGGAGGAGCGTTTAAAAGCTGTGAGAGATCAAATGGTTTCTCAATCTTTTACAACACGGGTGCACTTTGAAATGGCCTCCTATACTGATACACAGCTTTTAAATGATTTGACCCAGTATATTATTCCCCATGCAGATTCTCTAGGCATGAATGAGCAGGTATGTATTGCCTTCTCTTATTTTGAAGCTCTTTTTATATACTGTATCAAGATTCCTTTTTATTGAACTTTTTTTTTAAGAGAGAAAAACATATCAGTACTTTTAAATCAATCTCAGCATTTGTACTGATACTGTATGTACTGACAGAGTATTTCACTCTGCTTGAAAGGTACAAAACAACTTTCCATGATACTATCCATTTCTCCTAATATTTTAACCTCAGAACCAAGTAGATGCAGGATCCAGGGGCACCATCGATATGTGGTTGTAAGACTCAAGGAATCAAACCCCCTATCGATTATGTAGCACATTCATGCCCTCTTTCCCTTGAATTAGCTTGGTGGTCATAACCAAAAGTATAAAGTAGATAACAAAAATAATACGTCTTTTCTCCTCTCTGACCGTAATGGCACAGTCATTTATTAAAAAGCAAATGAAAGTGCACATTCAGGTTTCTGATTACCCCTCATGTATCTTGATTCCTTCATAGTGGTTTTGTGTTACTCACTAATGTTATTAAATATGTTGTATGGCGCTTACCCAACGTATTTTGTCACTTGGGACACTGTCACTCCCTGAATATCAAAATCTTTTGGACAGGGCATCATACACCTTATATTTGTGTTTCTTTGGCCTGCCTTAGTATATATGCCTTTTAAATCTAACAGATAATTTTGCTTTATTATTTTGTCTAAGACATTCTCTCTGGGTGCTAAAACAATAAAAAAATATTTTTTCCACTTTGTTTAAGTATTGTTGTTTTTGACAGCATTCTAACTCTCAGTATTCTTAAATATTATTTCTAGGCACTTCATATGTACCAATTCAAGTTTCCTTCAGTAGTCTTACAGTAAACAGGAGTTATGATGTTACTCAGTGGCAGCTGTTGGTTGTTTTCTTATATGGAAGCTGCAGGATGGGTATTACTGCTCGTATTGGATACTTAGCTCATTATGATACCATCCAACACTAAGCCATGAAATGATATACTCATTTAGCTTATTATGTTGACTGAGGTTAATCATACAAAAGCATATGCAATAGGATCTGATGAAGATATACTATATGAGCTATCTTGCAAAGTGTAATTCAGGATTTCATGGTCTTCAATTAAGGGACTGATCTGTAGATCTGTGATAGGCGTCTGTTTTCTGTGCATTGGGTTTAGTCATGATAATCTTCCTACTGAATAGCAGAAGCAGATTTTAGTAATTTAAAAATACTACTGCAGTGGGATGAAATTTTTGTTTTATATAAATAAATTAAACTTTTTTGAATTTTAGTAAAATATTATGTATGTTACTGACTACAGATTGTCCTATGATAATCATATGAAGTTTTTATGCTGTAAGCTGCATTTCAAGGCAGTATTTATCATATCACAGGAACTCCCCAACTTGTACAGCATTCTCAAGTATGGCAATGTGAGCTTGGTAGCTGATTTTAATCCACGGGTTGCTGTGGTACTGGATCAAATGAGGCATGTTTTCAAGTAAGTACAATACTTTATATGACGCTGCCTATTCTAGTTCGTATGTTGTATCATTTCAAGTTTTAAGAAACCTTGGTGGAAAATGAACACCCATGATGATGAAAGTGCACTTTCTTCTGTCTTAGAGTTACTACATTGCAAGAAAATGGACAGTTCCTTAGTGTCTGTTGATCATTGCAGTTAGGCTCTCAATAAGAAAAGTTTACCTCAGAGATATTATTATCTACATACCATTGTTAGTTTCTGTGAGGTGGGAGAAATTTCACCTTTATACTCCCTGTATGTAGATATCTAAAATAGACATCCTTGATGGTATAGGTAGAAATAATATTGCCCTCTTGTATCCAGCAGGTTGTAGAAAGTGACTAAGAGGTATGTAGAAAGGTTGGGCTGGCTATCTTTTCCTCCCTGATATAGATTTAACTTACTAGAAAGCCCCCAAAAGCAATGATGATGGGTAGGATTAGTTGATACCCCACTACATCAGTCTTTAATTATAGTTGTGGTCACAGCTGGTTAGAGGTGTTTCTACCATGCTGGATTCAGCAGAATAAGGTGTCTCATTTGAAATAAAATGAAGCATTTTTTGTTAAATATAAATCTTACATGCATTTGGTTGTGGTATAGTTGATAGCTGAAAACTCCAGAGTAGATCATACACTCAAGCCTTTACGTAAGAGAATGGATTTATGTGAAGATATGTGGACCGTTTTAAGTAGGATATAGGTTATATATGACTTTTATAAAACCTTTGAAGAAATATACATATTTTTTAAGTGATAATCCATATGATAAATTTTTGTTACAACAGTATAAATAAACTAAAAGCCTAGACAAGGAGTTTCATAAATAGCAACTAAAAGCTTACAATACAATATCTTGTTTGAATATACTCCTAAACATCACTGCCCTTAGGTTCTAGTTACTATTGTAAGTCAACAATATTTTAATGTACAAAGTAGCGTGGAGAGTAATGGCACTCCGGAAGTATTCATAATAAGTAAAATACTTTTTAATAGTTTTGAGCGTATGTCATCCAGTTTTAAGTCTTGCTTCAGTTGTTGGTACCAATTTCCCAGTTGTAAGAGGTAACCTTGAATTATCTGTTCATATGGAAATAAATTTTTCAACATTCTATATGTGTGGCACCTTTTTCATTGGCGCCATTCCCTCATGTCACAAGTACGGAAAGGCAACAGTGCTTCCCAACTCCATGCTTGAACTTAAATCATAGCAGCTTTACAGAGATACTTTCCTTATATACCTTTGCAAAAGCTGTATTGTTAACTGGCTAAGTTAAGTTACATAAAAATAGTTTTATATTCTGATGAAAAATAATACTACGTATTTTGTTTTGCAGACAACTTGGATCTATCCCTGATGAACCTGGAAAACGACAACTAACCCGATTGCATCTTCATACTCTAGCATACCAAGCTATTATGGTACGCAAAGGCTCACCATGGTTGAATACCTTAGCAGCTGCCACAAAAGCAGCTCTTACAGCAAATCGCCATGTGTGTGGTAATTCAGAGGTATGTGTCTTTTGTACTTTTTGAAGATGGTCTTTGATTAACTATTTACTGTACATGCTGAGTATAGAACATCAACATCTTTCTTAGCCATGATCCAACTATACTGTAAGTCAGATTGCAATGAATCGAGGAGTTTGTACATCTCCTTCTTATAAGAATAAAAATATAATTTTTGCTTCACTACAGAAATAAAAGAATCACAGTGACCATGATATGATCACTTGGGGGTTGATAAAAGAAGCTTTTGTGGGACATGCAAATGATGTGTGTGGAAAGAGGTTTGTTGGAGGTGGCATGAGGAGGGGCAGCGAGTGGTGGAATGAAGGCGGAAGAGAAGAAGAGGGCTTTTGAGGAATGGCTGCAGTGTAACAGTAGGGAGAAGTATGAAAGATATAGAGAGAAAAATGTGGAAACCAAGCGGAAGGTAGAGGAAGAGAAGAGGTTGGCAAATGTTAAGTGGGGACAGGATTTTGGTAGGTCATATGAGGAGAGTAAAAAGAAGTTGTGGAAAGAGAGTAAGGAAGGGTGGATCGAGGTTGGAAGAGACAGTGAAAGATGTGAATGGACATATGTTAATAATATTCTTTGGTTGTGGTATCTCTTGAGAAGTTTCTTGGTGAGCCACCTTTAAACCTTCATACAGACAATGTGAGGCTAGTATTAAAACTTCTGATTATTTGTTGCTCTGCAAAACTCTCTATTGGATATTTAATATATTTGCCTTCTGGGTAAGATTAATATTATATAGTATACTTTGTTTCAGATTAATATAGAAAATGCCAAGATGCTCATGGATGACGGTTTTACACTTTCTGAATCAGCTGGTGCAGGAAGGGTTCTATTTGACAACGAACACCCAGTTTCCTGTTGGACTGAAGATGGTGGTGAAGTAGAGGTAGTTAGGTTTATTAATTAATTATATTTTTTTTTGGTATATTTCTTCTTCTGCCAGGGACAGCATGTTCATCCAAATGAAATAAGAATACATCTTTAGTATATCTCGAATTCTAATCATTTGCTCTCAGTCATACACACCCATGTCAAAAGTGAACGAGGCCATGCCTGTTCTGATCAGGATACCTACTCATTTCTCATATTTATGGAGGTTGGTTGTATAGTGCTGTGAGCCAGTTATTTCTATATTTGAATTGCCTCTCACCCTATTATGTGTTGATATCCTGTTTTTGGCAGGATGTACTACTCTATTTCTCCTTTTCCTACTTCCAATTTGAATGTTCAGGAAACCTGGCATCTTAATTTCCTTTGCTATCCTCTCATTCTTTGCATTTTTTAGGTATCCAGAACCAGCTAATTCACTTCTGTTTTACCCTCTTGGTCAAATTTTTCCAGCACCCACACATCTTTCTAGATCTCCTTCATCTCTGTGATCCAGTTGATTTTAGACATTTTTCTCTAACTCTCTATGTCCAATGCTTCACATTTGCCTTTAATACATTCAGCATCTATTACTGGCAGCTATACAGTACTCTGTATCCAGCACTTCAGTTTTTTCTTTAATATAATCAGCATTCAATACTGGCTTCCATATAGTACTGTATGATTTAGCATTCTGGCTTCCATTCAAATCATGGCCTAAATAGATATGGCTCTCTCTATCCCTATCCAACATAGGGCACTTTTTTTCAACATGAATATGAATGACTGTGAGCTATTACTAAGATTCTGACTGGAGTGTTGGAATACAAGGGTGTTCTTGTATGAAAATTATAGTCAGAGAATCTTAGTATTACGGTCTTTGTATGTGCTTGGTTGTGAAATGAACTAGAGCAAAAGGGATGATATTGGTATCATTTCCTTGAGGAAGAAACATGGATATGAATGGGAGTATTTTCTATTAGGTTGTGGTTACTCTGTTGACTCAGGCTGCAGATGTCAACATGTACAAAAAAGAAAATCATATGATAACAACTTCCTTATGTAGTTTTCTTTAGACCTTTACCTGAAACATCTAGTGCTTCACCCTGTGTTTATTTTTCTTTCGATACACATTTCCTGTTTATTCTGGCAGTCCTTTATGTTGATTTGTATTATGCTTCAAAAGGCTAAAGCTCCTTAAAGATATGTAATTTATTAGAGTATACGGGTAATAGATATGGTCAACATTTATAGGAGTAAAGGCATATTCTTTTAATGACAGACGTCAAATATCTTTATAAGAAGACTCCTGTAATGGTTTAAATCTCTATATTTACAGCATAGAGTATTGTAGATTAAAGGCCAGAATTATATTAAGAATACTGAATTATAAATTTTTGTTGGGTAAGTATAAAGTTTAAGGATTATTGTTAATATCTTTCAGATTTGCATTGCGCCTGTATTAGTATGCACAACAGTAAGGCACACAGCAGGTGGAGGAGATAACATATCGGCTGCTGGATTGGTACTGCAAGTATAGATGTGGTAGATAGTAACTTATTAAAGAGGGAATTTTATCTGTAATATATAGCCAGATAATGATAAATATTGTGTTCAGATTGTTACTTAATAAGGATAATCAAAGATATTAGATTTAGTGACGTATGTTTCAACTATATGTTATAGAAGCTATATTTTAAAAAATAAATATAAATAATTATGTATTATATATGAACAGATTTTAAGACAAAAAGCTATCAGATATGTAGTATAATATGGATTTAGATTGCAAAAATATTAGTATTTTGCATATCAATGTGAGCAGCAAACATAAGTTTGGGTCAATGGCAAGGGAATACAGTACACTACAATCTGTTAAATACTGTCCTGAAAAGCATTTGTGAGATATCCAAATTATTTCGTAGTTAAATGGCTCCTCAGGTCATCAGCAATGCATAAGAACAGCCAATTCTGGCATTTACATTGTATATACTGTATAAAAATACGTACGGTAAGCAATAGTTAAGGGCAAACATTCAAAATGTGTAAATTGATCTTTTGTTGTGATATAGGTTAGTGTTACTGTTAAACCATCCATAATTTCCAATTCTTCAATGAAAATTATTAATTACCTTTTAAGTATGATGTGTTTTGTGAATTAATGGAATTGAATGTTTTACCTTATTTATCATAGGAATGATATGGTACCTGAGTGTTTGTTAATTTTGGGTAAATTTCTGCACATTTTTCTAGATGGTTCTTTGCCTTTGCTTTCTTTTGATATTATTCCTGTAAAATCTGTTTCCGTTACACATAGGCATAAATATCTCGACACCAAAAAAAGTCTTCTATAAGTTTACAAATGTTCTCTTGTTTCATGTTTCTGGTACATAAAATATGTAATCATATCTCTAGTTTGGTGCTCTTACAGACCTTTCCAGTAGGAAGAGTCACTTTACTGTAAATTAAAGATTCCTTAATAGTATTTCTAATTTTTGCACATGATTAGGTTAGTGGCTGTAATAGAGTTATGAGGTAATTTCCATATTCTTACTTCAACATTAGGTGAGCCGCTTTGTTGCAAATATGATTGTCTTTTTACTTCATATAACGTATAGTTGAATGTGTATTCTGTTGGGCTTTGTACTTTTATCTTCATTGTTCATAAAGTGTTTGTGGAAATTTTTTATAATTAATATTTTGAATATAGTATTTTGTCGGAGAAGGATATGAATCTAACTTTCATATCTTAGTTTTTCTCTTCTATCTGACGTATCCCTTATCTTGGATACATATAGGAGGTCTTTTGGATTTGCTAAGGGTTTCTGTGCCTGTGAGCAACTTTGCAACTATAAACTGATTTTGATTTCATACTGTAAGTTAAAAATTGGAAGTAATAATATTATACTTTTTGTTTGGTGAACATATACTTTCACCAACTGGATCTACAGGAATCCTTTTGGTTTCAATATTATAGACCTTGAGTTTCATCTACCAGGTAAAAACTTCTTTGGATCTCTATTGCCAATTTAGTATGTTGCAAAATATAACCCTTTATATATTGTATTTTTCCAAATATGATCACTGGAAGATGACCATGACTTAGGAATTTCAGTTGTCATTACTGGTAAACACATTGAGGCTGGTGTCTTTTCTGCGTTTGGGAATTTTCCTGGTTTATCTGACCATATTGCCCTGACCTTCCTCTGTCTCCTTGGGATCCTGATTAAGATGATAGGCTGCGACTTTGAAATGTGTGTTTCCCTCTTCCTCTGGCCTTTGTTTGGTATTTTGATGTCTCATTTATATAGGGGTTCTCATAAGATTGTCCCCCTTTTTTTTTCTTATATTGTCGAAATTATACAAGGAATCCTTATTTGAATGAGGCTGAGGGTTCTATACTAGTGTTCTTTATTAAAGGTTCTCCCTTGTTCTCAAATCATCAGACTGATGTTCCTTAATAGCTTTTACACAACTTGTCCCCTTAATCCACTCCAAGTCGGTATATATTTGAGACCGCAAGAGTGATACATATTCATCGGAGGGGATTGTGACATTATTTGTTTCTGGGTCCCTACAGATAATTTGAGTCTTTGGATTAGCAACTACATTTTGGACCAAGGTAATAGTATTTTGGCTGTTACAACGTTATCTCTATCCAGTACCATTCCCTGTAGTTTTATATTTTTTAAGATAGTGTTTTGACACCTTATGTAGGTCAAGTGTTACAAGATGTGATTGGTTTTTATATACAGCTTCTTTTTGTGCTCACAGCCTTTCTTGTAGTGTTTGTCTTATTGCAGTGCATGATTGTGCCCATAGTATATGTCAATTTCATTTGTGGTTCCCAAGAAATGTTACATACAATTTTTCCTCCTACTTTTCAATATTTTATATGATGCAGCTGAGTAACATGGCTCTTGATTTTAGCTCTGCAAGCAATTCCTTTTAATTTTCAATTGCTTGGGCATCCATTATTATGTAAAGCACTTTATATCTCCTTCCTCTGAGATGAATATCTGATCATACATTGTTTTTTTTTGTGCATTATAGGAATGGATGTCTTTCCCCTTGTATGATTTACACTGTGCTTTGTTGTATGAAAGGTAAGAAATGCCTTTTTATATTCTCTAGACACATAATTCATTGTATCTCAAGTATCTGTAGCTGTAGTTCAGTGATGCTGTATAAGAGTAAGCATCTCTGGTAAAATATTGGGATATCCCTGATTGGCATTTAAAGGGAAGCAAAAATGAGGTGTGATGTATTCTACATTCATAATAAATTATATTTTTAGAGAACTAACTCTTGGCTGTTTTAGAAATACAGATCATCTACAAAGTAGAAAGTTTTGTGGTTTGTATTTATTATATTTTATTTTATCTAAGGTTGAAATTTAACTATTACTTTACTAATAAGTCTAATGGTAGGGTTCTATCCAAATGAGTCGAGCATTCTCTGCCCTCAGTAGTTTATGCTTTTACTTTGCAATTACTTATTCTCTTTCTCCAGTTGCGGGGGATAAGAATACCTTCTCCGTGTCATAAGTGCACTACATTGGCTGGTGCCAGGGGACTTGGAATCCCCCCTTTTTATTTTCTTACCACAAAGAATCCATATTAATGAGTTTTGGTAGTAGAACTCTCAGCAGAACGAGTGAGAGTAAAGGGGAGGATGTTGGTAGCATGTTTGTGAGAAATACTGATGTGATCACATTGAAAATTTTTTTGAGTGGTTCTAGTGAATGGGTGTGTGGCTTGACCTGGTCACTGCTATCATAAGGGGGATTGTGGCCAATTACATACAGATTGTCATTGATGATACAAAATGCTGTAATGACATATTATGCACTTGGCCGAGAACGGTTTTTAGAAAATATTATCATGTTTTCTTTTGTTTATTGGAGTATTCTGTGTAAGACAGAAGGCTATTGTATTTTCATTCCATTTGTCCCGTATTTACCGGTAGGGATTTTTAGCACACATCAGTACAGTATATCTAATCATGCTCACGCAACCTCTTTTGGGGTGGTGTATTTATAGTAGATATGAGTTGTTGTGATTTTACCTGGAATATGATTGTACTTTTTGGTGTATATATTATTTAGCCATTGCTACCCAGCAAGTAAAGTGTCATAGGACTTTCACAGGTTTAGTCGTGATAGTAGATAAATTATGTGATATGTAGCCATGTATTTGACAGTGAGTTTATCTAGTTTTCTTCATATATTTTGATAACTATAACATACATTGTCTCTTAAATGTAAATTAGGTCTGGTACAGTACTTTTTCACCAATATATATATATATATATATATATATATATATATATATATATATATATATATATATATATATATATATATATATATATATATATATATATATATATATATATATATATATATATATATATATATATATATGATGTTGTGTTTATATAATATTTATATATGTAGTTTAATTTTTCATTTGACAATCGGTTTTAGTTAAATTATTTTTTCTTCTACTTTTTTCTAAAGTAATTGTTTTGGACCAGTTTTCTTTATACTCAAAAGTTTGAATTCAAACTAGGTATGCATAATATATAATAATGCAGGTGTTGATCAGATGAATAAAAAACATGACATTTTCTGGTATTATCTACTTACCACATTATGTCTGGTATTGTCTACTTACCACATTAATAAACCGTTCAACACTAACAGTGTTTCAGGATATACTTTAGGTTTAGTCCCCTATTTTGCACATTACATCTTTTTATGTGGTGGTAGTGCTATCATATCTTTTGTTTCTTAGCAAATCTTATTTCTACTGTCTTTGTAAATCTTGATTGTACTAACGCATGCTACCTATTGCCATTTTCTAATTTATATATAATGCCTACAATGAATCATGATATTATTGAATATGTAAAATTCTCAACCTCTGATAATGTTGACATGGTAGAGCTTGGGCAGTCTCTTATTAAAAATGCTTTACTGTGTAGAGGCTACGAAAAAATTAATCGGATAAAGCTCATTCAAAGAGATTATTCATTGGTTTCTCTTGCAGTCCTGGAGGAGTAGGATTAACAATTGTGAATTATTTGTTTATAATTTATTTAATTTTCTGTAAAGCTTTGTGATATATGCAGCAGAGAAAGATATAATATTCAACAGCTGCTTCTAATGTTGAAGTTATTAGGTTTGTTATTTTCAGTGTCTTTTCATCTCATGCTAGTGTAACTTACCTGCCTTCGAATATTTTGGCTTTTTCTGGTTTATGATTTTTAAAATTATTAAGAATAAGAGTTTAGTTAGTGGTAGGAGATTTCTGTATGGCATTGTTCAGTGTAATTAGTTGCAATGCAGTGTTATTAAATAACTTTCGTCTTACCTCCATATATAATCTTATGTAATGCTTTTGGCTCAAGAAGAAAATGTCCTGTGATTGGAGCTATCAAAATTTATCAGATGTCAAATAGATCATACGCTCTCTCCAAAGCAGTTAATACTAGGTGCAACTCTCTGTTTCTCTGTATACTTCTCCATTGTTTGCTTCACTTCGTAATTTGCATCCACTGTGCCTTCTCTGGCATAAAACCAATTTATTGTGGTGTTCTTCCTTATTTTCTCTTCTATAATTCTTTCACATATCTTCATAGTATGTGATGTCTGTTTTATAACACGATAATTACAGCAGTCCTTAATGTTACTCTTCCCTTTGTAGATCGGGACCATTTAGCAGTTCATCCTGCTGTCTGGCATTTTGTTTTGCTGATAAATACTGCCCATCAGGTCCAATAGTATGTCTAATCCCTTTTTTCTCAAAAGTTTCCAACTTGGGCTGATATACCAGCAGGTCCTTTTGCAAGCCTTCACTGGCTTGGATATATCCAGAGGATGCAGGAGGCAGGATAACTATACAAGAACGACCTGCTGCATGGCGAAGTTTTACTGGAGAGGCGAGCCCAAGGAACACCCCAAACTTAAATTCAAAGATGTCTGCAAAAAAGACATGAAGGCACTCAACATGGGCATAAATCGATGAGAAGATCTAGACCAGGACCGAATCTGCGGGAGACAAGAACTGCACATGGCCTTTGCAAAGGCAAAAAGAAACTACAGTTAGCCTCAGAGGAACAATAAGCAAATAGCAAAATCAGGCAGCAAGCTCCTCTGTCAGACACAATCTACAGGCGCTACCGTGCAGGGACTGCCATTCGCACATTGGTATGCACATACGCAATAGGTGCTGTTTAAGTGCCAAGTAACAAATCATCGAGAATTCTCCACAAGCACAGATCAAGGATCCTACAATATTGAGGGATACCAATAACACAGAGTTTTAAGTATATATATTCATAATAAAACCATGATATATATGATGATGTTATCCATGCAAAACATGTTGAACATCAGGGGAACTGAACGGGTGTTACTGGCTACATGTTCATGCAAAGCATCATGCTGACTGAGCTACTACGACTGATAAAAAATCTCCATAGCATAGCACAGCCATTACTTGCAAGCACTTTCCTTTAGTTCATACTCCAACCTGTTACAGTTACACATGGAGTTTTAAGTATATACATTCACAATAAAATAGTGACGTCTATAAAACATGAAAACTACTAACAGCAGTTCATGCAAACCATCATACTTATCGAGCTACTACACCAGTACTGCAAATAATTTCCCCTCATTCTTACCATGTACTGGCTGCTCTATGACAGGCAAATTTTTATCTCACAGTAGATCAGTTGGTATGATGCTTTGCATGACCATTTAACCAGCAACATGCATTCAGTTCCCCTGATGTTCAATATGTTTTACATGGATAACACGGTATTATCAACAGCACGGTTTCATCACGTAGGCACTGCTTACATTATGCCCTTTTGAGTATAAACAGAATCTTCTACAGGTTCTATGTATAAGTAACACATATATGTCCCATGTAATTTATTATGCACTACAGGTTATTCTGGTCTCTCTTAGATAAGTATCATGTTTCTTTAAAAACTTAGTAAATATAATACTATATCACGAGACTATTTTCTTCTCAAGAAGTCTAGAATTTCATGTCAGCTCTCCCTATGTTCTCCATTTTACTGTTGACTATATGAATGGAGGAAAAAATAAAACTGTGAAGGACCACATATTATAAATCTAAGAACATTACTCATATGTGGCCGCTTCGAGCCACATAGGGCTCACTTTCACTTCATTTTTAGCTTGCAGAATGTTGGGTAAGCTCATTTTTCATTATAAGTAATATAAAAGGTTGACATGAATAAAATCAAGATTTTCATTAATTTACAGGGTATAGACTAAGACCAAACTGGTTGAGTAAAAATATTAAAGATTTTAAATCTTAAGTTCAATGCTAAATTTAACACAGGAATTTTATCATACATGACTTACATGAAGGCAATGTGGCCAATTATCATACAGTAAATTTCCAAGTGTATGTTTACATGACATTACCTCTACGGTCTGCTACTGAACAGCGAATGTCTTCCATTACATGGTCCTCTTAATTTTAGTTGATTGTGACAGATGCTATTCTTGTTATGCTTCCCTTTGTAGCATTTAAAACTATGGTATCGCCTGAAACAATTGATCAATAAGATTAGAAATGAGGAATGGAAGAGAAATTTGTATTTTCCAAAGATGTTATCCCTTTACAATTTTTACTGCCTAATCTTGGGATGGCCACGTCCAAAGCAACTCAACCTCTTCATGTCAGAAAACTTGTTTCTAGCATACTTCAGTTCCTGTATCTGACTTTCATCTCTTTCTATAACATACTATTGCACCTCAAGCATTCTACATCATGATTTGCAATTCTATGTACTGCAAATAATATTAGCATATAAAGAAAAGACTTCCCTTATTAGTTCCAAGAAATCTCTAATTACTAACGGATAAGTTCTGTTAGTAGCCAAGAGTTATTTTGACAACCAAAGCATTTCTTAAAAGTACTGCATTACATAAATATGCAAAGGAAATGTTGCAATATAATACTCATACCATGCAAATAAAGAAATAATGAAAGATGACCTGGATGAGATGTAAAAAATAGGTGATATTTAGAGAGATAGAAAAACGAGGGTAGGCTGGTTCTTACTTTGTACGTAGTCTAACAATACGTGTATGGGGTTATTTACCTGACTGTAAGAGCAATGTTGCTGCATTCGCCCCAACCACGCAGGGTAGGTTATATTCCCGAGCTACGACAGCTCCTGATGGAGAATAATTAAGGTAAGGTTTGATTTTCTATTAAAAGAACAGAATAAATATACAGTAGCTTGGAAAAACTTCATATCTGTGAAGACAGTATTATGTCCGTATAAGTAATACATCAAACATACAAAAGTGCAAACGAATAATGTACAGTATACGCATATTAAATGGGAATAATTATATATACAGTACTTAAAAAAGTCATACATTTTCAAGAAATAAAATATAAAATTCTAGCAATAAATAACATACCATGAGATATTAAACCACCAATTTCTGTAATTACTCCAGACAGAAGAGGGAAGTATGGAGTCCATCCTACATCTGTACAGATGGTTACTAAAACATCGCCATTCTGAAATTAATTTGAATGGTATAGGAAAGTAGAAATTTAACTCGCAATGATATGGTATCTTAAAACTACTAAATGAAGAATGCTAATAATATTCACTATTTCTCCAATAAAATTAGAATCTTTTTATCAACTACAGTACAAAAGCTACACGAGTATGTAAGAAACATCTCAATATTGGCACATTTATTGACCAATGAGAAAAAAAATTGTCTGACAATCGTATCCCTTCCCACTATGGGGTTATTTGAAACTTTTTGATCTAATTAGATCCTCACGAAGTCCAACTATCAAATGAAAATACTGAAAGGATGATCAATCATCTTACAGATATTGACTGAACGACAATTTTTAACAAATATATATTGGAGATGTACAAATGTTGTACGAAGCATAGTAAAAGGTAGCTTTACTGTTGGATACTAACTAGCAAAATGGGAATTATTAATGTCGAAAATAATGAGTAAATGGTGAAAGCAGAAGTGTGATGGAGAGGAGAGAAAACGTACAATATTGTAAATACGAGGAAAAGTTATAAAACATGGGAGGAGTATTAATGAGCAGGAATTGAGTACCTATGTATATGAAAATAAGCAGAGTGTAAGGTAAGGAAAATCCTGTACTCTCCAAAAGCTGTTGGAGGAAAATAAAAAGTACAGTAGTGTAACGAGCTATAAAGTTGGAAAAGAGCAAGACATATGTAGAGATCAGACAGGTTTGAATCACTATTTTCAGTAAAGAATTCTTCACCCTTCAAGATTAAGGCGATAAAAGAACCAGGGACACTATTACGGAACACTGCCTTTTCAACAACAGCATTACATAGTGTATTAACGGCGTTTTATATATATATATATATATATATATATATATATATATATATATATATATATATATATATATATATATATATATATATATATATATATATATATATATATATATATATATATATATATATATATATATATATATATACACAATGGTACCTTTAGCCATGAACTTAATCCGTTCCTTAACCCTATTCGTGAGTCAAAATGTTGTTAACTCGACTACTCCTTTAAAGGAAAGTCCCCTTCCACAATAACGTCAGGTAACTGTTCAGGTACAGGCTGTAGTTCTGGTGTTTTTTCTCTAGAAGTATGTTCTCTCTTGTAAGGTGGTATTCACACAAGAAAAAAATCCAGGGAAATTTTTCTTTTTCTTGATAAATTTTTCTGAAAATAGACATCACATTGTCATTTAAAAGATTCCCTGCTCTTTTGCTAACAGTTTTGTCCAGGTGATGAGTCTCAATGAAAGCCTGCACATCACTCCACTTACTAAAACTTTTAAACTTATCCCTTGAAACCTTTACCCTCTCATCCTCCTCCTCCACTGATTGCTCCTCTTGGATAATCTTCACCTGTTCACATTGCAACACGATCAATTCTTGTGTGGTGACTTCTTCTTTGCGGTCATCCACCAGCTCCTTTACAACCTCCTCGTTGACCTCCAAGCCCAAACTTTTGCCCGTGGCCACAATCTTGTTCACTATATAAACAGCTGTTTCCTCCTTGAAACCCTCGAAGTCTCTATCAGCCACACAACCTGGTCAAAGTTTCTTTCAGGCGGACTGCACTGTGCGGTACTAGACCACCTTCCACGCCTTGTCAATGAGGCCTATGCAGTGGAGAATATTGAAGTGTTGTTTTCAGAATTCACACAGTGTCAAAAAAAAAATGTATGACATCTTTTGTGAGAAATATGGGAAGATAGTAGATTGCTGCATACCTGTCACCAAAGTAGGTGTAATTCATGCCAGAGAAATGGTTCGATAATGGGTGTAAAAGAGCTAAGGAGTGGAGAGACAAATGCTGGAAAAGGTATAGGAGGAGAAAAAACATAAATGCCTGGCAAACCTACAAAAGAGCAAGAAATGACTACCTAAGTAAAAGGAGAGAGGCAGAGAGAGATTATGAGAGGGACATCACCAGGAAGGCTAAAGAAAATCCCAAGCTTTTCCACAGCTTTATCAGAGGAAAACTGAAGGTAAAAGAACAGGTTTTAAGGCTAAAGAGAGCGGATGGAAGCATCACTGAGACGGACGAAGAGATCTGCAAAGAATTGAACAAGGAGTTTCAGTCAGTATTTACAGTAGAAAATACCCCACCCCCTCAGATTGCAGTGATAGAAGCTCAAGGGCCGGTATTAGAGAATATCAACCTTACAGCCACAGAGGTATGCAAAGCGCTGATGGATTTAGAAGTTCATAAAGCTACAGGTCCTGATGACATATCCCCTCATGTGCTTAAAAAATGCGCAAACACAATATCAGTGGCACTAAGTATCATATTTAAGGAGTCACTGGAGTCGGGGGAGATTCCAAGATGCTGGAAACAAGCAAATGTGATACCTATCTTCAAAAAGGGAAGGAGGGATACGGCTCTGAACTATAGACCAGTTTCCTTGACCAGCATAGTTTGCAAAGTTATGGAGAAACTACTAAGGAAACATATCTCTCTTCACTTGGAATCCTTCAACTTTTTGTCAGTGAGGCAACATGGCTTCAGAGAAGGAAGATCAACAGTAACAAACTTATTAGAATTTTATGATGAGGTAAGCCAAATCTTACAGGAAAGAGAGGGCTGGGCAAATTGCATATTCCTAGACTTCCAGAAAGCGTTTGACACTGTTCCACATGGGAGACTTATTAGGAAGCTGCAATCAATGGCTAGAATAGGTGGAAATGTCTTGGAATGGATAAAAACTTACTTAGAAGGAAGGGAACAGAGGGTTAGAGTAAGACACTCAGTGTCTGAATGGAGAAGAGTTAGTAGTGGAGTTCCACAGGGTTCAGTTTTAGGGCCACTTTTGTTCCTTGTATATGTAAATGACCTACCAGAGTCTGTAAATTCATTCATGAATATGTTTGCAGATGATGCAAAGATTGTGAAGAAAGTAAAAAACGAGAACAATGGTAGAGAACTTCAGGAGGATCTAAATAATCTGCATGAGTGGTCAGAAAAGTGGCTAATGAAATTCAATACCTCAAAATGTAAGGTAATGAGAATGGGTACAAGTGCAAGAAGGCCCAAGCTTGACTACTCGGTGGCTGGAGTACAACTTCAAGAGACAGAAAATGAGAGAGATCTAGGAGTAAACATACTGGCAGATTGTCTCCAGAAATACATATAAATGGCGTAGTAAGGGCAGCATATGCATTCTTATCAAATGTAAGGGTAGCCTTCAGGCACATGGACAAGGAAATGTTCAGAAATATTTATGTAACCTATGTGAGGCCAAAACTCGAATATGCAGCCCCCTTTTGGAATCCGCACTTGAAAAAGCACATAGCTAAGCTTGAAAAAGTTCAAAGACATGCCACGAAACTGGTGCCAGAAATATGCAATCTCGGTTATGATGAGAGGCTGAGGGAATTAGACTTGCCATCACTCGAAGCTAGAAGAGTAAGGGGGGATATGGTGACAGTCTTTAAATTCCTTCATGGTTATGATAGAATGGATAGGGATCGATATTTCGATATGGCTGGCTCTAGAACTAGAGGTCATAGTTTGAAGCTTCGTAAGAAAACTTGTTTGCAGGATGTAAGGAAATACTTTTTCAGTGTAAGAGTAGTTGATAATTGGAATTGGCTAAGCGAGGAGGTAGTTAATGCTATCTCAATCCATAGTTTTAAGGACAGGTACGATAAGTATCACTAAGTCTAAAAATGGAACCGATCAGGAGACGGGAAGATACGAGCTTTGGGCTCTTTCCCGTAAACACAATTAGGTAATCACACATTGCTGGTGACCTGGCAAAAAGACCCTTTGTATACAGTTTCTTAAAATTTAAAATGACTTGCTGGTCCATGGCTGGAGGAGAGGAGTGGTGCTTGGAGGCAGAAATATGACTTTTATGAAGTATTCGATAGCCAGGTCTTCTTCCAAACCTGAAGGATGGGCAGGAACATTGTCCATTATCAAAAGACACTTAAAGGGCAAACTCTTTTCCTCAAGATAATTCTTGACAGCTAGCACATAAACTTCAGTCAACCATTCTATGAATTGGATATGTGTTACCCAAGCCTTGCTATTCGATCTCCACATTACCAGAAGTCTAGCCTTCAACACATTATTGCATTTAAAAATTAGCGGATTTTCAGAGTGGTAGACTAAAAGAGACATAATCTTGCAATCCCCACTTGCATTAGCACAATAAAAGTGAAAGCCTGTCCTTCATTGGTGTGTGGCCAGGCAGTGACTTCTCCTCTTGAATTATGTAGGTCCTTCTAGACATGTTTTTTCCATATCAATCCTGTTTCATGACAGTTAAAAACTTGCAGCAAGACGTAACCTTCACTTTTGATCAACTTAACGAATTCTAGCACATTAGCATCTAATACCTTTTGGTCCGAACTTGACGTCTCTCCATGCCTGAGAACACTATGAATTCCAGTTCATCAACGAAAGTTTTCAAACCAGCCAATACTTGCTTTATATTCGTCAATTATAGTACCACTAGCATTCGGATCGTTCGCTACTAAATCATGGTGTAATTGTATAGCCTTCACGCACATTATAGCCTCACTAACACTATCTCCAGCAAGCTCTTTTTCATTCATCCAAACTAACAATAATTTCTTTACATCTTCTATGATCTGAGACCTATGCTTTATTAAAATAGTCACTCCTTTAGCCACGTCAGCTGCCTTTAAGACCTCTTCATTCTTTAAAATAGTACAGATGGTTGATTTTACCATATAATACTGCGTGGCGAGATCTGAAACATGAAAACAGTTCTCATGTTTAGCTATAATTTCTTTTACCATTTCCAATGTAATACATTCAGGCTTTTTAATGCCACTGTCACTAATAATTTTCACTTTCTTAGGAGCCATAATGAGGGCTATATTAAAATAAGATGCAAAATAAATATGGAAATCTACACTGAAAGAACAATGAACTAACTTCACAGTGCAGGCACTATTGCAGAACTGACAGTAAACATGCGGTCGCTTGGGCAAATGTGGTCGCCCCAGGCGGATATGCATGTGTATGCGCGTTCGTACCTCAAGGATTGTTCGTGGGTTGATGCAATTTTTTTTGAAAATTGTGTTAGTAGGTCGGTTTATTTGTGGTTGGGGGCATTTGTAGGTGGAGGTTCCACTGTACAGACAAAGGGCTGTTGATATGCTTGAATAGCCCAGGCCAAAATATTCATATTTAAATAGGCATAAATATTAGAGTTCACTTATGGCATCTTATCAATTTATGTCATGCCTAATATTTCAGAAATACATGATGGAAGGGGATATGTTTACATTGTGTTATTCTAAAATTAACTGCAACTTAGAATGAATTGGAATATGACAGTCTTCATGGAAGCTGGAATATTTAATACTCTAAAGAATTATGCACAATAATGCTTCACTTTCCACATATATATTTTAGGTTTTTAAAATCCCTTTATAAGGATAATATTTTTTTTTCACGTATTAAGTAATTTCATCCAGATGAGTATGCAGATTGGATTGACAAACAATAAAATTACTGACCTGTATGGTATGAGCCTCTGCAAGTTTTGTAACTACTCTTGCAGTGGCAGTGACAACACCCTGACACACAGGTGTACCAGACACAACCAAGTCACCTTTGTTCTCAACTTGTCTACTCTCAAAGCCACTAACCTGATGGCAAAGGATTGCAGTTATCCAAAGTCAAATACAGTACAAATGACATATACAATTCTTAACGCATAAAAAACAAAAGAAGCTATTATAATGTCTTACATAAGTGCTTATGCACACAAAATGTCTTCAAGTTTTACAGTATACAGGTATTTCATTGTAAAAAATATTTACAAGAGGGAGAGGGTGGTAAGATAAGTCTCTCACACCATGAGTTTACCCTGCATAGTTTCAGTCTATTGTACCCCCAACCATATCATAATGAAAATTACAGCATACGGTGTGTTGCGAACAGGCAATGCCAAACGAAAATATTATAAAGTACCCATACAATTCACCTTCTGTTACTTTAAAATATGCTATAGTCATTTTCAGTCGTTGGATTCTTTAGCATGTAGTCTATGAATACTGTGCTTAATTTAGCATCACACTGCGTGTCTATATTTCCCTGAATAGCACTTCTCATAATCGGTTTCTTTACTGAATTATTCACCCTTAATATATATCTCTTGAATATTATGAACTCAATAGTGTTACAGTTCATTCTCAATGAATGCCAATCATCAGATATTTTTACATCAATGTACAGTACTTCCTTACATCTTACCCACAAAAAAATTCTTACAAAATTTCAAACTATGATTTCTAGTTCTAGAGTAAGTCAAATAACAGTATCATTCTCTATCGTTTCTATCAAAACCTTTGAAGAACTTAGAAGACAATTACCATGCATATACCTTATTTCTTCAGGCTTCCCTCATAACAGTGGCTGATACATGTAAATCTATTGAGGGAGGTAAGAAAGTATTGACCACAGACATACTGATAAAAAGTTAAGGGATAAAATTAAAGAAAATGGTACTTACAGGCCTTGGAATGCCACAAGATATATCAGGGAATCTAAGAGAGTCCAGCCAGGCGCCGAGTTTCTTTCTTCGGACAGCTCTATAAATATAAAATATGCAAAGCAAAGCAAACTTGAATATTATACAACGAAAACTGAACTCAGTATATATGGATAAACTTATCAATAATACAAATGAATTATAATTTGCATAAGTTCTACAAAACCAGGACCTACACTACTGAGTAATCATGCAACTCAGTGACTACCACATGTTATGAATGCAAATGCAAAAGAGCTAACTCGGGGTCTGTCACGAATAAAAACTCAAAACTTACTTTGCAATAAGTATGCTAGACCGAGTTTCTAGTAGCTCTCCAATTTCTTGGTGTTTGAAAAAGAAAATTAGATCAGCATCAGGTATCCTGGCTTCACCTACCATCAGTTCACCAAGTTTCCTGAGAAAATTCAGTTGATGAACTTCTGTAATTTAAATATGTGCATTCACCTTTGATTTTCTCATATCAAAACTGTGGATGAACTTCATATATCCCTTGTCTCAAGTTGGGTGAATTCTTCATCCGATAATAGATTTAATAATTGCTGATATCAAAAGATGACTGGACATGATGTCTATGTTTATACCTGTGAAGGTGGGGGATGTACTCCAAAATCTATATATAAATTACTGTATTGCAATCATATTAAAATTTATTAATAAACCATTTACGAAAATAAAGACAAGATGACAACATATGATTGTGCATAAACTTACAAGTACGCTTTCCTGAAGCCATCGATAACTTTCGTTAAGATGGATTTAGTGGCCTCCCTGTTGACAATGGCACTCCTACACATTGGAAGCATAAACCTTAAGGCACGCCTTTAAAAAAAAATGCAAAAGCTATAGAAATACAGAGATAACTTAGGAACGAACAATAGTAATTACACTTACCAATTTAAGACCATTGAGAGGAGCATTATCATGAAATCTAAGCCTACTTCCATGGGATTGAAGATTTACTTCGGACATTTTGAATATTAATAAGTAAACACAATAAACTGTTCTCTCGTGAAATATCTATTAAGCTGACTTCCTTTTAATAATATATCTATAATTTTTCATAACTGTAATCTAAGGAGCAAGAACATTGTAAATGTTTCCACAAAATATGAAAAAATCTTTCAAGTCTGATGCAAGGTTTGTACCAGTGTTCTATATCTAACATTATATTAAAGCTTTCAAGCGTGTGATGCATGCTTTGAGTCCAGATAATGCTTTCCAGGTCCAAATACATCAAGGATGGTTGAGGGAATTTGTTAAATATCTGTTAAAATACTTCATTTGTCCATGCTCTGCAGATATTAAAGGACAATATCAAACACATAACTGAAATTTCAAACAAATAATATCATCTCTCAAAATTATGCAAGAGGTACTACTAAAGATATATCTTTTATCATCTACAGGCATCCCATTAATGAAATATTCCTAAGAAAGTAAGCCCAAAACATCTCTTCTAGACTCAAATTGCAAAGAATATTGTTATTCAAACAAAAGAGCCACTTTAGGAGAGGTTAGCCGAATCCTGGATTCAGTTAGTCACAGTTATTAGTTAAAAGTAAGTACTGTAACCATGTGTTCACTGAATGTTTCAATTTGAAGCCTTGTCAGACATATTAGGGGTGAAGCTATAACAGAGTAAGAGTTCAGAAAATTATGCTTCACATCTTCAATCTGTTACCTGAGCCAGCTCCCGGGTTCCCATCTTAGCCTCAGACTATAAGATTTATTACTACTGATAACCTGGAAGGCAGATAAAGGCCAGAGCAAAGGGATGTTGAAGGGATGAGTGACCACTGCAAAAGTTATATGCTTACCATTCTTCAACAATTAGTTTCGTTTGCTTGCATGTATCATGTCAATAATATTCCAAGCACTGCATAATTTTATAAAGCACGAATGAGAGGCATTTCCCTTCCTTAGAAAAAATATCCCTTTCGTATATTTGGAAATAATTTAGAAATGTATGAAAACGATTGTTCATCATCTATTGTCATCAAAAAAATATTTCCCAAATATGACATACACAAATTGATCCTAGGAATAATAAAAGATTCTTAATCAAATATAATAGTTATAACAAGTAAGGAAACTGTTTACTGAGAGTAAGCCAGTGATGAGAAGCAATGGAAGAGGTGCATAACATAAAGAATCCACCACTCAAGAGTACAAGTGCAAGAAGTGCAAGAAGGCCCAAGCTTGACTACTCGGTGGCTGGAGTACAACTTCAAGAGACAGAAAATGAGAGAGATCTAGGAGTAAACATACTGGCAGATTTGTCTCCAGAAATACATATAAATGGCATAGTAAGGGCAGCATATGCATTCTTATCAAATGTAAGGGTAGCCTTCAGGCACATGGACAAGGAAATGTTCAGAAATATTTATGTAACCTATGTGAGGCCAAAACTCGAATATGCAGCCCCCTTTTGGAATCCGCACTTGAAAAAGCACATAGCTAAGCTTGAAAAAGTTCAAAGACATGCCACAAAACTGGTGCCAGAAATACGCAATCTCAGTTATGATGAGAGGCTGAGGGAATTAGACTTACCATCACGCGAAGCTAGAAGAGTGAGGGGGGATATGGTGACAGTCTTTAAATTCCTTCATGGTTATGATAGAGTCGA
>JAXCGZ010022812.1:117500-119823 GCA_037179515.1 Halocaridina rubra | reverse complement strand
TATATATATATATATATATATTATATATATTTATATATATATATATATATATATATATATATATATATATATATATATATAATATATATATATATATATATATATATATATATATATATATATAATATATATATATATATTATATATATATATATATATATATATATATATATATATATATATATTTATATATATATATATATATATTATATATATATATATATATATATATATATATATATATATATATATATATATATTATATATATATATATATATATATATATATAATATATATATATATATATATATATATATATATATATATATATATATATATATATATATATATATATATATATATATATATACATATATATATATTATTATAGTATATATATATATTTATATATATATATATTATATATATAATATATATATATATATATATATATATTATATATATATATATATATATATAATATATATATATATATATATATATATATATATATATATATATATATATAATATATATATATATATATATATATATATATATATATATATATATATATATATATATATATATATATATATATATATATATATATATATATATATATATATATATATATATATATATATATAATATATATATATATATATATATATATATATATATATATATATATATATATATATATATATATATATATATATATATATATATATATATATATATATATATATATATATATATATATATATTATATATATATATATATTATATATATATATATATATATATATATATATATATATATATATATATATATATATATATATATATATATATATATATATATATATATATATATATATATATATATATATATATATATATATATATATATATATATATAATATATATATATATATATATATATATATATATATATATATATATATATATATATATATATATATATATATATATATATATATATATATATATTATATATATATATATATATATATATATATATATATATATATATATATATATATATATATATATATATATATATATATATATATATATATAATATATATATATATATATATATATATATATATATATATATAATATATATATATATATATATATATATATATATATATATATATATATATATATATATAATATATATATATATATATATATATATATATATATATATATATATATATATATATATATATATATATATATATATATATATATATATATATATATATATATATATATATATATATATATATATATATATATATATATATATATATATATATATATTATATATATATATATATATATATATATATATATATATATATATATATATATATATATATATATATATATATATATATATATATATATATATATATATATATATATATATATATATATATATATATATATATATATATATATATATATATATATATATATATATATATATATATATATATATATATATATATATATATATATATATATATATATATATATATATATATATATATATATATATATATATATATATATATATATATATATATATATATATATATATATATATATATATATATATATATATATATATATATATATATATATATATATATATATATATATATATATATATATATATATATATATATATATATATATATATATATATATATATATATATATATATATATATATATATATATATATATATATATATATATATATATATATATATATATATATATATATATATATATATATATATATATATATATATATATATATATATATATATATATATATATATATATATATATATATATATATATATATATATATATATATATATATATATATATATATATATATATATATATATATATATATATATATATATATATATATATATATATATATATATATATATATATATATATATATATATATATATATATATATATATATATATATATATATATATATATATATATATATATATATATATATATATATATATATATATATATATATATATATATATATATATATATATATATATATATATATATATATATATATATATATATATATATATATATATATATATATATATATATATATATATATATATATATATATATATATATATATATATATATATATATATATATATATATATATATATATATATATATATATATATATATATATATATATATATATATATATATATATATATAT
>JAXCGZ010022812.1:100000-107500 GCA_037179515.1 Halocaridina rubra | reverse complement strand
GCTTGAAGTTTATGAGGAAGGTCATATAGGTACTATTGAAGTCAAAAACTCAGTTGTTAACATGGCACGGGAGAAAAAATGTAGGATGTTGATTATGGGAGATTTTAATCATAAAGAGATAGATTGGATAAATCTTGACCCACACAGTGGTGAGGACTCATTAGGGGCAAGATTCCTAGATTGCATACAATGGAATTTCCTACACCAACATGTAATGGAACCAACGAGGACCAGGGGTGGGGATGAGCCATCACTACTTGATCTAGTATTCACAGATAATGTGTTGGATATTGAAATAATTGAGTATGAACCACCAATTGGAAAGAGTGACCACTGTGTGTTGTTGATGGAATATATCATTGAAGATATTCTGCCTGAGAGTAGAGGCACCAAGGACATGAGGAGGAACTATCCGAAAGGAGATTACATTAAAATGAATGAGCTTTTTGCAGTTATTGACTGGAGAACCTTATTTTACAACAAATCTGTACAAGAAATGTAGGACATCTTTTGTGAGAAATTTGGGAAGATAGTAGATTGCTGCATACCTGTCACCAGAGTAGGTGTAATTCATGCCAGAGAGAAATGGTTCGATAATGGGTGTAAAAGAGCTAAGGAGTGGAGAGACAAATGCTGGAAAAGGCATAGGAGGAGAAAAAACATAAATGCCTGGCAAACCTACAAAAGAGAAAGAAATGACTACCTAAGTAAAAGGAGAGAGACAGAGAGAGACTATGAGAGGGACATCACCAGGAAGGCTCAAGAAAATCCCAAGCTTTTCCACAGCTTTATCAGAGGAAAACTGAAGGTAAAAGAACAGGTTTTAAGGCTAAAGAGAGCGGATGGAAGTATCACTGAGATGGATGAAGAGATCTGCAAAGAATTGAACAAGGAGTTTCGGTCAGTATTTACAGTAGAAAATACCCCACCCCCTAAGATTGCAGAGATAGAAGCTCAAGGGCCGTTATTAGAGAACATCATCCTTGCAGCCACAGAGGTATGCAAAGCGCTGATGGATTTAGATGTTCATAAAGCTACAGGTCCTGATGACATATCCCCTAATGTGCTTAAAAAATGCGCAATCTCAATATCAGTGGCACTAAGTATCATATTTAAAAAGTCACTGGAGTCAGGGGAGATTCCAAGATGCTGGAAACAAGCAAATGTAATACCTATCTTCAAAAAGGGAAGAAGGGATACGGCTCTGAACTATAGACCAGTTTCCTTGACCAGCATAGTTTGCAAAGTTATGGAGAAACTACTAAGGAAACATATCTCTCTTCACTTGGAATCCTTCAACTTTTTGTCAGTGAGGCAACATGTTCAGAGAAGGTAGATCAACAGTAACAAACTTATTAGAATTTTATGATGAGGTAAGCCGAGTCTTACAGGAAAGAGAGGGCTGTGCAGATTGCATATTCCTAGACTTCCAGAAAGCATTTGACACTGTTCCACATGGGAGACTTATTAGGAAGCTGCAAGCAATGGTTAGAATAGGGGGAAATGTTTTGGAATGAATAAAAACTTACTTAGAAGGAAGGGAACAGAGGGTTAGAGTAAGACACTCAGTGTCTGAATGGAGAAGAGTTAGTAGTGGAGTTCTACAGGGTTCTGTTTTAGGGCCACTTTTGTTCCTTGTATATGTAAATGACCTACCAGAGTCTGTAAATTCATTCATGAATATGTTTGCAGATGATGCAAAGATTGTGAAGAAAGTAAAAAACGAGAACAATGGTATA
The DNA here is from genome assembly GCA_037179515.1 of Halocaridina rubra. NCBI lineage: Eukaryota > Metazoa > Arthropoda > Malacostraca > Decapoda > Atyidae > Halocaridina > Halocaridina rubra. Next base: position 105,761 of record JAXCGZ010022812.1, on the reverse strand, counting down.
GAACTTCAGGAGGATCTAAATAATCTGCATGAGTGGTCAGAAAAGTGGCTAATGAAATTCAATACTTCAAAATGTAAGGTAATGAGAATGGGTACAAGTGCAAGAAGGTCCAACCTTGACTACTCGGTGGCTGGAGTACAACTTCAAGAGACAGAAAATGAGAGAGGTCTAGGAGTAAACATACTGGCAGATTTGTCTCCAGAAATACATATAAATGGCATAGTAAGGGCAGCATATGCATTCTTATCAAATGTAATGGTAGCCTTCAGGCACATGAACAAGGAATGTTCAGAAATATTTATGTAACCTTTGTGAGGCCAAAACTCGAATATGCAGCCCCCTTTTGGAATCCACACTTGAAAAAGCACATAGCTAAGCTTGAAAAAGTTCAAAGACATGTCACGAAACTGGTGCCAGAAATACGTAATCTCAGTTATGATGAGAGGCTGAGGGAATTAGACTTACCATCACTCGAAGCTAGAAGATTGAGGGGGGATATGGTGACAGTCTTTAAATTCCTTCATGGTTATGATAGAGTGGATAGGGATCGATATTTTTTATATAGCAGGCTCTAGAACTAGAGGTCATAGTTTGAAGCTTCGTAAGAAAACTTCTTTGCAGGATGTGAGGAAATATTTTTTCAGTGTAAGAGTAGTTGATAATTCGAATTGGCTAAGCGAGGAGGTAGTTAATGCTATCTCAATCCATAGTTTTAAGGACAGGTATGATAAGTATCACTAAGTATAAAATGGAACCGATCAGGAAACGGGAAGATACGAGCTTTGGGCTCTTTCCCGTAAACACAATTAGGTAAGTGCAATTAGGTAAGTACATACACAGTATAATTCCACTGCACCCTCTGTGTCATTTGGTTTCTAGTTGCTGCTTCATATGGACCAAATCTTTACGAACTAGAGATGAAATGCATAATCACTAAATTTGTGTGTGTGTGTGTGTGTGCGTGTGTGTGTGTGTGATTACCTAATTGTGATTACCTAATTGTGTTTACTGGAAAGAGCCCAAAGCTCGTATCTTCCCGTCTCCTGTGTGTGTGTGTGTGTGTGTGTGTGTGTGTGTGTGTGTGTGTGTGTGTGTGTGTGTGTGTGCGCGCGCGCGCATGCATGTGTATTTGCTTTTAATTGCCTATTCGTGTCTGATCATTTTTATTCTCAGATCTTTTTAAAAAATAACGCTAAAATACAAATTTTCATTAACTAGGTTTATAGTTTGATTACCCTTCCTTGCGTTTCAAAGCCAAATTGAAGAATTGTTTGCATTTTCTTATCATTGTCTCAGTATATTAAGTACCTCTTCTGGAGTCTCATAGAGAGAGGACAGGGAGACGTTGATAATTATCATTGTCTCAGTATATTAAACGCCTCCTCTGGAGTCTCATAGAGAGAGGACAGGGAGACGTTGGTAATACTGTACCTGGCCTTTATTCGTAGTAAAATAGATTATGGTTCTAAGGTATATGGCTAAACTAGTAAGACTCTTTTGGTTAGGTTAGAGGTCATTTAAAAAAAAAAATTGCACTTTGGAAAATTTTAGGGACACGCCTCCTCTTCTTCGTCTACATCTTTTCCAACTTTTATGTGGTGTGACTGCACAGTCTTTCTAGTAAAAGTTATACTAAGCAATACACTCACTGATCCTTTTCAATGGTTTTATATATCTTCAGGCCAAATCTTGTCCGAGTTGAAAGTTTAGCAGATGAAGAGAAAGTTCTAGCTCTAATTTAATAGCTTTGTTCCAGGAATAATCCTGCATTATTGAGAGTGGAGAGGATCGCCATTGGTTGGGTCTCCCCCCCCCCACCCTATTATCCCTAATAGCTGCTTGGGACCATCTTTAGGTATGCTTAAATATGGATCCCATTATTCAAACAAAGAACTCGTGCTGCCTTCTTACATTCTTAGTGTTCTTTTTTCACATACAAGTCATGGGAGATTTTTTGATTCCCTACTGATATCTTTACAGAGGGACACCTATATTAAAATATCATGCAGATTGCAGGCCTCCTTATTATCAGTGCGTCTTAGCCGATAATTTAACTACAGTCTGAGAAGATTTAAAGTACGTTCATACATTCCGTCCAATTTCATCAGTTGATCCAATGTGCTTTGTGTTCATTATCATAAATCTTTGGAATCAAGAAAACTTTACGATAATTGTTATGAAATTGCATATCCGTAAATATAGTTAATGTTATTGCTTTCCAGTAAGCTGCTGCCCATTGCGGTACACATTTGAATCAGCAGTATTCTCTACTGTATTTTATAATAGACAGTAGAAAATACTGCTGGGATAAACGTGAAACGGGATTCTTCACATATTTAATTTCACAGTGTCATGCTGATCGTCATCGTGTATTCTTAACCGTAATAAATATGAATGTCATTGGCGGTCATGGGGGTGTACTCAAGAACTGCAAAGCTAGAAGCCACCGTGGCGATACTACCGATGACACGCGTATGTGCATCATGTATGTCTTATGCCAAAGCAAAATTGTAGTTATTGAGGTATGCCTGAGACAAGTAAAGACTGCTTCCATGTAAAGATATTTGCTTTGTCGTCAGGTAGAGATCTGGAATACTTTACAGTTTTCTTATCATTTGTTAAATGCTCTCAGTACTATATCCTACCTAACTTAGATTTATATTTTCACAAGTTTTCAGACAGGACCTATGATCTGAATAAACTTTGTGCCCTATACTCTCAAGGAGAAGAAGAAGAAGAAGAAGACCACCAACAACAACAACAACAATAACAACGACAACGACAACGACGACGACGACGACGACGACGAAGAAGAAGAAGAAGAAGAAGAAGAAGAAGAAGAAGAAGAAGAAGAAGAAGAAGAAGAAGAAGAAGAAGAAGAAGAAGAAGAAGAAGAAGAAGAAGAAGAAGAAGAAGAAGAAGAAGAAGAAGAAGAAGAAGAAGAAGAAGAAGAAGAAGAAGAAGAAGAAGAAGAAGAAGAAGACATAAATAGAAAAGAAATAAACATATTAATAAGTAAATAAATAAAGAAAGCAATAACTGAATCATAAATAAATAAGTAAATAAATAACCTAATTAATTAATTTATCAAGTAAGTAAATAATTAATCATTTACTCAATTATTTAATGAATTAATTAATTATTATGCAGTTGGAAACTGCTGAATATCCTGTATAATCCTATAACCTGTATTAATCAACTGCATAGCCAGCCTCAACCACCCTTAATAACCTATACACAGTGCTATTAAAAGACAAGATTGTTGTTTGACGATGTTTTCTTGAAAATTACTTTTGAACTAAGATCATTGCCACCTTATGACTCTTATGACTGGTAAGTGAGGGTTCCCTGACTTCTTATAGTATATATTGATTTAGTGAACATTTGAAAGCAGCCATACATATCCTGTTTGGACTTTAAGACCACTATTTTCCCTCCAAATTGCCCCATACTTAAACTAATTGACGAACGTTGTAGATGGGAAATATCAGTCACTCGAAAGGAAGACAATAGAAGAAATTCAATCTCGTTCTACGACTGCAGAAAAAAAAATGTCGAATGTTCAGAGTAATGCATTCAAAGGCGCTTTGGGAGTATTAGACATTAAAGATAACATGAAATATCATTAATTTGTGAGACTATGATGTTGCAATCTAGCTGAAATTTATTCAGGAAGAAAGTGAATACCACATACAACTTGTGAAAGCTGTGAGCATGGCAATCCTTATAATAATCTCACTTCAATGGAGTCTTTAATACCCTAGGAAAAACAGCTATGAAGAATGCAATCAAGCACAGAGGCACTTGCATATGAATGAATGCAAATTTGGGTGAAGCCTCTTGAGGGGAAAAAATTAATTCACTACCTGCTCTAAAACAAGAAAGAGAAAACTTATGATGGCTTAGTTTTTTTTTTATGAGCGTTTACACTGGTTGGTAAAAAAAAAAAAAAAAAAACTTGCCCTCATGAGGCCCGGGCACGAAAAAATTATAAAGAAAGTAATATAAAACAGAGATAAGGGTATTATAACTTGTCAAATGTGATTAGTCAGAGTAGAAATGCCCCAAAAATTCTCCTTTTAGTTAAACACGTCATCCCAGTAGCGACCCTTAAGCATATTTCTGTCATATCCAATCCGTCCACGCTGTCAACTTCCTTGAAGCAGTGAATATGTACCACTAGATATCAATATACCACTTTACTTGATCGCAGGCAAGTGGTGTTTAGTAAAGGAATATTTGCCTGATAATATATGTATAAATATGTAAATACTTTTTCCTTTATATTGATAACGCTTGACTTTCTTTTGGAGGGGATACGCCATTTATGCTCTGATAAATTAGATTATTTAGAGAACATTTTCTACGATCTTATATCTGTCAGTGATTTAAGCGATGTGAATGATATCATTCCATACTCTCTATTAAAGGAAAAACATTAAGAACTCTCAGTAATACTCGTTAGGAATGGTGTTGTGCTACAGTTACCCAAGCACAGTGGAATAAAGGAATATACTTATCGATGCTAATTCGTCTCTAAATATACGTTAATGTCTTTCTCCTCTTAACATGACTGTACAATTGTTTGTTATAGAATGAAGCTCATATGTATTATATACTCAGCTTTAGCTGTTTTTAATCAATACAAGCTTAAGAGAGTGGAGCTGTTCTTCTGCTATTCCTATGTGACTTTCTTCTTAGGATTATTTTAAGATGGTTAGATCTGATGATTATTTTGAGTAATGGTGCTCTGAAGATTATTTTAAATGAGTTGCAATTTATGTTCATGATGATGGAGAAACTATTTTCGTTGCTTTCATAAAAGTAATACCACTATTGCTCACCAAAAAAGTAACATATATGATTATATCTTTGAGAAACCAAATATATTTGCTAAGGCATCAAGATTAAAGATCATATTAACTTAAAAACGATAAATCTTCTTATCTTTTGTAACACATAGAGCCATTTTTCTATTATTCATCATATTTAGAAATTCCAATCAAAATGTAATATCAAGAAATTACATACTTGTTTTAGACAGCACTGACTAGGTCCAAGATCTCTCTTACTTCAGTTTCGAATATATATCAGTATAACTCTACCCATAAATCTGTAAAAATGTCTAGTGATAGAAATAGATCAGAATTTGTGCATAATCACAACATCACCGATTGTACTCCTGTTTCTGGAATATAATTATATATATATATATATATATATATATATATATATATATATATATATATATATATATATATATATATAATATATATATATATATATATATATATATATATATATATATATATATATATATATATATATATATATTTATATATATATATATATATATATATATATATATATATATATATATATATATATATATATATATATATATATATATATATATATATATACATATATATATATATATATATATATATATATATATATATATTTATATATATGTATATACATACATATATATATATATATATATATATATATATATATATATATATATATATATATATATATATATATATATATATATATATATATATATATATATATATACATATATATATATATATATATATATATATATATATATATATATATATATATATATATATATATAGTATATATATATATATATATATATATATATATATATATATATATATATATATATATATATATATATATATATATATATATATATATATATATATATATATATATATATATATAT
>JAXCGZ010022812.1:45000-82500 GCA_037179515.1 Halocaridina rubra | reverse complement strand
TCTATCCTTCATCTTGGAAGCATGCTCTAGTTCAACCTGTTCCTAAGAAGGGTGACTGCTCTATTCCTTCTAACTACCGACCTATTGCTCTAACCTCCTCTATTGCTAAAGTTTTCGAAACTTTGCTCAATGCTCACTTCTTGAAACGCCTTGAATCTAACTCACTTATCTCTGATCACCAGTACAGCTTCCGCAAGGCAAGATCCACTGGTGATCTCTTATCCTATCTAACTCATGTATGGTCATCTTCTCTGAGGAACTATGGGGAATCCTTTGTCGTCGTCCTTGATATCTCTAAGGCTTTTGACAGAGTCTGGCACAAGGCTCTGTTGGCCAAACTCCCTGCCTATGGCTTTACCCCTTCTTTCTGTTCTCTGATTTCCAGTTTTCTTACTGACCGTTCTATATATGTAGTTGTTGATGGCGCGACATCTAGCCCTTTCTCTGTTTCCAGTGGTGTTCCACAGGGCTCTGTTCTTTCACCTACTCTGTTCCTTCTCTTCATCAATGATCTTCTACAATCCCCATCTTCCTCTCTTCTTCATGCCTTTGCCGATGATTCTACCCTTCACTTTTCCTCTGCCTTTTCTTCACAACCTTCATCTGTTACTCGTAATCAATCTCGAATCACTCTTTCTTCTACTCTTAACTCCGATTTGCAGAGAGTATCTGAATGTGGCACTCAAAATTTAGTTATATTCAATGCCTCCAAGACACAGTTTCTGGCTATCTCTTTATCTTCTTCTCCTGATAACCCTATTGTCTTCAAAACTAATGAAATTCACCCTCTTAACTCTATCAATATATTAGGAATCCATATAGCCTTTAACTTGTCTTGGAGGAATCACATAATCCAAATTTCTAAATCTTCATCTAAAAAATTGGGGGTTTTGTTTCCTTTTCGTTATTACTTTTCCTCATTGCATTTACTTAAAATTTACTAAAGTCTTATCCGCCCCTGCTTAGATAACTGCTCACACATCTGAGGTGCTTCTTCCTTTACTTATCTTCTTGATAGGGTTGAATCTAAGGCAGTCAGACTCATTAATGATCCTTCTCTTACTTCTAACCTGGATTCTCTCTCTCTTCGCCGTAAGATATTTTCCCTTTCGCTTTTCTATTGCTACTACTTCCATCGCTGCTCTGATGAGTTGGCGAGTTGCATCCCTCATCCACTGCCGAGGCCGCGTAACACTAGCCAAGCGGCCTCATCTCACAGGTACTGTGTGGAGATTTGTAGCTCGCGGATTGGTCGAGCAGTGACTGCTTCTTCCCAGCTACCTCCAGACTCTGGAACTCTCTTCCTCTTTCTGTCTTTCCTAATTCTTATGGCCTTTCATCCTTCAAAAAGCAGATCTATCGTCATCTCAGAGCCTAGTCCTCCATATCTCTGGGTCCTCTTTTCTTTGACTGTTTTTTTCTGTCTGTCTTTTTCCTTTGTGTGACATTGCCTCATCTCTGCCTTGCCCTTAACCTTTTTCTTTTCCTTCGTCTTGGTATTTTCTCGTTCCCGGGCCTTTGTTGATGAGGGCAGTTTCTGCCTGTCCCGGTGTCACACTCTTAAAAAAGAAAATAAATAAATAAAAAATATATATATATATATATATATATATATATATATATATAATATATATATATATATATATATATATATATATACATATATATATATATATATATATATATATATATATATATATATATATATATATATATATATATATATATATATATATATATATATATATATATATATATATATATATACATATATATATATATATATATATATATATATATATATATATATATATATATATATATATATATATATATATATATATATATATATATATATATATATATATATATATATATATATTTATATATATATATATATATATATATATATATATATATATATATATATATATATATATATATATATATATATATATATATATATATATATATATATATATATATATATATATATATATATATATATATATAAATATATATATATATATATATATATATATATATATATATATATATATATATATATATATATATATGTGTGTGTGTGTGTGTATATATATATATTCTATCTATCTATCTACCTTGACTGTTTCCTTCTTTAATTGGGGGGTAGCCGACATCAAGAAAGGAAAACAAATAGGGGGATTACTTTGCTCTATGGGCAATGACGATGGAGCTAGCAACCGCTCAGATGGCACTGCTGGAGTGCCACAGCCCATCCTCCCGGCTCTTCCACAACCTGTGTCGCTTCACAACTGCCAATCCCTCCTACTGCCCCTACCACAGGGCTACCTCTGTAAGATGCAGCCCCGTGGTAACAGCAGATGCCCATCAGAGCTGCGTCACAATCGCTCGCCACTCATTCCTATATCTAGCACGCTCGCTTGCTTCCCTCACATCCATCCTCCTATTATTCAAGGCTCTCCTTACTCCATCCATCCATCCAAACCTAGGCCTCCCTCTAGCATTTCTCCCATCAACTCTCGCAATTATCACCTTTTTCAGCAGCCTTTCATCATCCATCCTTTACATATTGCCAAACCATCTCAGAACATTCATATCTACTCTGGCTGCAATTTCTCTCCTTACACCCGTTCTTGCTCTCACCACTTCATTCCTAACCCTATCCAATCGAGATACACCAATCATACTCCTCAGGCATTTCATCTCAAACACATTTAGTTTCCGTCTCTCACTTACTTTCATACCCCTTAACTAAGATACATCACAGTTGGCACAACCACTTTCTCATACAAAACTTTTTTAACATTCATTTCCAACCCTCTATTCTTCATCACTCTCAATGCACCCAACACTTTACATCCTTCATTCACTCTGTGACACATATCTGCTTCCACTCCACCATTTGCAGCTATAACTGAGCCTAAATACTTAAACTGATTAACCTCCTCAAGTGTCTCTCCATTCAACATAACATTCAATCCAGCGCCATCCTCATTTCTTGTACACCTCATAACCTTACTCTTTCCAACATTCACTGGTAACTTCCTTCTCTCATACACCATTCCAAATTCTGAAACTCACTGACACAGCTTTTCCTCTGAATCTGCCACCACCACAGTATCATCTGCAAACAGCAACTGATTCAGCTCCTACTCGTTATTATCCCCATCTACCATTCTCAAACCTCGACCACGCACTCGCTCATTCACCTCTCTTACAACTCCATCAATATACAAATTGAACAGCCATGGTGACATCAGACATCCTTGTCTCAGTTCCACACTCACTGGAAACCACTCTCTCACTTCATTCCCTACCCTAACACAAACTCTTCACTGCATGCAACAATTTACCATTGATTCAATATAATCTCAAAACATTCCACATAGAAACTCTATCAACTCTATCATATGCTTTCTCCAGATCCAAAAATGCAAAATACACATCCTTACCCTTTGCTAAATATTTCTCACATAACTATTTAACTATAAAAATCTGATCTATACAACCTCTACCTCTCCTAAAACCACTCTGCACTTCCGCAATCACATATTCTGTCTTATCCCTAATCCTATTAACCAGTATCCTATCATACACTTTTCCTACCACACTCAACAAACTTATACCCCTAAAATTACTGCATTCATACATATTTCCCTTACCTTTGTATAGGGGCACTCTACAGGCAATCACCCATTCCACTGGCACCAATGACAACATAAAGCATATATTAAACACTCTCACTAACCATTCCAATGCAGTCACACCCCCTTCTTTCAACATCTCCGCTCTCACACCATCCATTCCAGGTGCTTTACCTGCTTTCGCTTCATACAATGCCCTTTTCACCTCCTCTCTTGTAATCTCTCTCTCATTTTCATCTCCCATTACTGGCCCTTGAACCCCTCCCACTGCCACTATAGCTGCCTCTTTATCTTCCTCAACATTCAGCAAGCACTCAAAATATTCTGCCCATCTTTTCCTTGCATCGATCCCTCTTAACATCTGTCCATTCACATTTTTCACTGTCTCTTCCATCCTCGATCCACCATTCCTTACTCTCTTCATTTCTTTCAAAAACTTCTTTTTACTCTCCTCATATGACCTACTAGAATCCTGTCCCCACCTAACATTTGCCAACCTCTTCTCTACCTCTACCATCCGCTTGGTTTCCACAATTTTCTCCCTAGATCTTTCATACTTCTCCCTACTTTTACACTGCAGCCATTCCTCAAAAGCCCTCTTTTTCTCTTCCACCTTCATTTTCACCCCTTCATTCCACCACTTGCTGCCCCTCCTCATGCCACCTTCAACAAACCTCTTTCCACACACATCACTTCCATGTCCCACAAAACATTCTTTCATCAACCCCCATTCCTCCCCTAACTCCCCAACTGCTCTTTCTTTCACCCTGTCACATGCCACTCTCAACCTGTCCTGATATTCCTGTCTCTTCTCTGGCTTTTTCAACTCTTCCACCTTCACTATTTCCCTTCTACATCCCCTCACACTATTTCCCCACTATTTTGCTACTACCACTTTAGCTTCAACCAAAAAATGATCAGACATCCCAGCAGCCACACCCATGAATGCATGTACATCTTTCACTCTACCAACCATGCTCTTTGCTACCAACACATAATCCATCAATGCTCTTTCTTTCACTCTTCCATTTGCCACTCTCATCCATGTATACTTATTTATTAACTTCTTCTTAAATAAACCATTACCTATCACCAACTCTTGCTCCACACATATTATCTAACAGTCTCTCGCCACTCTCATTCCCACCTGGTACCCCATACTTTCCTACAACACCTTCTATCTCTCCATCACCCACTCTGGCATTCAAGTCACCCAACACAACTACATAGTTCCTTCTACTCAGACCATCCACACATCTAGTTAACTCATTCCAGAATTCATCCCGCTCTTCCTCACTTCTCGCACATCCTGGCCCATATGCACTAACAAAAGCCCAACATTCCCTTCCTATCCTAGCCCTCACCCACATCTGCCTAGATGACACTTCTTTCCATTCCACCACCTAATTTATCATCCATTCACTCAGCAATAATGCCACACCTTCTCTCGCTCTCCCCCTTTCAACCCCAAACACCCTACCCTTCACATCACCAAATGCCACTTCTCCGTTTCCTTTCATCTTCATCTCACATAATACCAATACATCCATCCTCCTCCTACCAAACATATATCCAATCTCACATCTTTTGCTCTCTATCGTACTACAACCACGCACATTTAGACACCCCAAAACTAGAGTTTGGGGTTATATATATATATATATATATATATATATATATATATATATATATATATATATATATATATATATATATATATATATATATATATATATATATATATATATATATATATATATATATATGTATGTATATATATATATATATATATATATATATATATATATATATATATATATATATATATATATATATATATATATATATATATATATATATATATATATATATATATATATATATATATATTTGTGTGTGTGTGTGTGTGTTTGTGCGTGTGTGTGTGAGTGTGTGTGCGTATATATATATATATATATATATATATATATATATATATATATATATATATATATATATATATATATATATATATATATATATATATATATATATATATATATATATATATATATATATATATATATATATATATATATATATATATATATATATATATATATATATATATATATATAATGTATGTGTGTGTGTATATATATATATATATATATATATATATATATATATATATATATATATATATATATATATATATATATATATATATATATATATATATATATATATATATATATATAAAGGCTATTATCTATGGATATCATCATTCTTTATGGCATCAGTGTACTTGAACTTTTGTAAAAGCTACAGAGTCATGTTGCCTTAACCATCTGAGCCACTACAGAGGTTAAGCGTCTGAATGCATACATATATACATATACACATGCCTCATTCCCCCTTGTAAGAGGATTGGCCGAGCCAGGCCATGAACATTCACCACGATCCACACATACCTCAACCACTCCTCTCAGCTCCTTGGGATAAAGGGTTGCCACGCCTCCCCCCTTCCACCTTGCTTGGATCATCCACAAGGTAGGTGGGCAAGTATAGTCTACAATGAGGCCAGACAGCCGCAGCTGGTTTACCCCCCATCGCTTCATCACATGGCAACTTCGTCACACCCATCCATCACAGTTCACTGAGATAGCAGATGCGAGAACTCCCTTTGGCCCTCATCATCTTTGCACAATCTTTCTCCATTCATTCCTATCTCTTGCACACACTCTTTCCTGTTCCACTGCCATATCCACGTGCAATCAGTGCTCCTTTCATGCCATCCATCCATCTCATTCTAGATCTCCCTCTTGACCTAACTCCAATCACTTCTGTACTCCACACTCTTTTCACTATTTATTCATCACTCATCCTTTCCATGTGTCCAAACCAACATAACTCCCTCTGATCTAACCTATCTGACAGCTTCATTCCTACACCTGTCCTCTGCCTGACATCCTCATTTCTTACTCTATCTATTCTAAATACACCAATCATACTTCTCAAACACCTCATCGCCATTACATTCAACTTGTTCCTTTCATCCTCTCTTGCATTCCAAGTCTCTTCTCCATACAATTATGTCAGTAAAATCACACATTTTATATATCCTTCTCTTAGCATTCATTCCCAAATATCTACTTCTCATTACAATTTTCAACCCACCTAACATTTAGTTGCTTCCTTCACTCTGTGATTTATCTATACATCCATTTGTCCACTCCTTGATACATGCGACCCCAGATACTTAAAACTATCAACTTCTTCAAGCATCTCCCCATTCACTTCTATATTCATACTACCAACAGTAGCACTCCATGTTCATCTCATGACTTTACTTTACAATATTCATCCGTAACTTCCTTTTTTCACACACACCAACAAACTCAGTCACCAGTACAGTATCATCTGCAAATAGCAACTGATTCACTTTCCACAACCTTCCATCCCCACCCACTAGTTCCAAGCCTCTGTATAATACTCTTTCACTGATTTCCCTTACCACTCCATCAATATACATATTAAACAACCATGACGACATTACACAACCTTGACATAACCCTACATTCATCTAAAACCAATCACTCATACCATTCCCAACTCTCACACATGCTCTACCATTCAAGTAAAAACTCTTCACTGCATTCAACAAACTTCCTCTTATTCCATACTGTCGCAACACACTCCACAACCCTTCTCTATTTGCCCTGTCATACGCTTGCTCTAAGTCCATGAAAGCCCAAAAATTGTCTGCACCTTTCTCCAAGAACTTTTCACACACCTGTCGTACAGCAAGCACATGATCCACATATCCTCTTCCTCTCCTGAACCCACACTGTTCCTCCCCAATCAGTCTCTCAGTACCTTTCCTAATTCTCTCGATTAACACTCATCCATACACCTTACCAACTACACTCAACAAAGTTATTCCCCTAAAACTACTACACTCATGTTTATATCCTTTATCTTTGTAAAGTGGAACTATACATGCGCTCCTCCAATCAACTGGGACCCTCCCTTTCCTGAAACATACATTCAACAACTTAACCATCTATTCTATGAATACCTCCCCACCTTTTAACAAGAATTTAGCATGACACAAATCTATCATTGGTGCTTTACCTGCTTTCATTGCTGTCAATGCCAAGTGTACCTCCTCTTTTGTTATATCTCTATCATTCTCATCACGTAACATTGGCAGTCTCAATTCGTTTCTCACAGCCACAATCTCTGCCTCTCTATCATCTACCCCATTTTGCAGATTCTTGAAATATTCAGCCCATCTCTCGCTCACCTTTATTTCATCTACTTGCAATTGCCAATCTGCGCCTTTCACCCTCTTCTCCCTACCACAGTCCCCCTCCCTCACTCTTTTCACTTCTTACCAATATATCTTTTTATTCCTTCAAAATTCTCAGACAAGCATCTGCCCCACCTTATATATTCTTGTCTCTTTGCCTCCCTCACCACGTGCTTTGCTAACCTCCTCTTTGCACAATACCTTTCATAAGCCCGCTTCTTTTCAGCCACTACCACACTCACCTGCTCATTCCACCATTTGCTACCTTTCCTTTTACTTCCACCAGCTAGTCTCCTTTTGCACACTGCCTCTGCACACTTCATAACTTCCTCCTTGACACACCCCCATTCTTCTTCCACTCCCTCTTTCACTTTCTCTTTCACTACATTCCACACATTTCTCACACTAGCCTCGTAATCACAGTTATTATCTTTATTATACAATTCATTCACTCTAACACCTCTCTTCTTCCCTCTCTTTTCCTTTTCCCACTTTTATCCCACTCTCACTCTACTTTCCACTAAATAATGATCATATATTCCAACACTAGCTCCTTTCAGTACATTCACATCCAATATTCTTCCAATCACCCTCCTGTTCACCACAACATAATCCATTCATGCTCTGTCTGCTATTCTTCCATTATCTACTCTGACCCATGTATACTTGTGCACATCCTTCTTTTTAACCCTCTCACGCACGGTGACGCCAATGACATGTTTAAATTTTCAGGGTCTAAGTGCACAGTTATGCCAATGGCGTCCATTTGAATAAAAATATTACTTCTAAATAGTTACATTCACGTCAATGGTTTCATTTTTTTTGTTGAGCTTAAGGTTTCACACTCTCTCCCGAATGAACTAATTAGTAACCCTCTCAACTGACGAGGCTTTGAGGGCGAGGCATGAAACTAAGGCAGTTTCTGTATTCCTCACTTATCACTCACACCGCACATCTCTTTATGCACACTTTATTTACCATGTCCATAAACAATCCTATGAATTATTGTTTATTTTTATTGATTCATGAAAAACTACAACAAATAACGAAAGCACTGATATTCTATGTATAATGATAAATGTAGATTTGGAGGAGGAAAATAGCTGAGAAACAAGATATTAGCAATTAACATCTCCATCTCAATACACATTTCTATCATTTTCTCTCCACTTTCATTCCTACCAGGTACTCCATACTTCCCAATTACACCATCCATTGGGCTCATTCCATACTCTAGCATTGAAATCTCCCATCAACACCACATTCATTCCCAAGTCTTCCACACACTCGTTCAATTTCATACAAAATTCTTCTTTTTCTTCCTCACTTCTTTCACTGCCAAGGCCGTATGCACTCACAAATGCCCAAGCCACTCATCTCAGCCTCATTTTAGCCACTATTATTCGAGAAGATACTTCCTTACATTCCTAAACACACTTATCCATCTCTTCACTTCCTAACAGAGTCACTCCTCCTCTTCCTCTCCCTCTCTCAAATCCAGATACCCTACCTACTACCCTCCCATATGTCACCTCACCATTCCCTTTTATCTTAGTTTTGCTCAGTGCAACTACATCTATATTTCTCTCCACAAACATACTCCCTATCACCTCTCTCTAACTTTCATTTACACCAAAACCACGCACATTCAGAAACCCAATTACTAGGGTTCTGGCTGGATCTCTCATGCCAGAATACACCTGCATCTCTTGGCTACTCGTAGAAATTAAAATACAAAGAAGAGAATTCCCAGTCACCCCGCTCTGCAATATTTAGTCGACTTTTACGACACGCAGGGGAACAAGGAGGATATATTCTTAACCCCCACCCTAATGTCAAAATCTGTATATGAAAGCATCTCTCCAGTCAACATTTCATTAGCAATGGTCATATCTAGAATATTATCTTAGCCTACGTTGCAGGGGCACTCGCTTCTACACGCCGATCCTCCCAAGGACAATGCCAGGTAGGGAGGTGGAATGGGGCTGTACATCTGTAAAATGGTAACGCTAGTGTCCCAAGGTCAGCTCACCGATTACAAAAACCTCCCGTAGACCAGAAGAGCAAATGGTTGCATGACCCTGATATATATATATATATATATATATATATATATATATATATATATATATATATATATATATATATATATATATATATATATATATATATATATATATATATATATATATATATATATATATGATCATGAACGCATTCTATCTGAATGCACTATGTTCATATATATATATATATATATATATATATATATATATATATATATATATATATATATATATATATATATATATATATATATATATATATATATATATATATATATATATTTTTATATATATATATATATATATATATATATATATATATATATATATATATATATATATATATATATATATATATATATATGATCATGAACGCATTCTATCTGAATGCACTATGTTCATATATATATATATATATATATATATATATATATATATATATATATATATATATATATATATATATATATATATATATATATATATATATATATATATATATATATATATATATATATATATATATATATATATATATATATAGTTATATATATATATATATATATATATATATATATATATATATATATATATATATATATATATATATATATATATATATATATATATATATATATATATATATATATATATATATATACATATATATACATATATATATATATATATATATATATATATATATATATATATATATATATATATATATATATATATATATATATATATATATATATATATATGTGTGATCATGAACGCATTTTATCTGAATGCATAATGTTCATATTACAGATTCCCCAACCTCACTCGTGGCTTCATTTTCGCATTTAATTCAATTCCCAGTCTCATTCGGGCTATATAATAACCAAATAAGCACATTACATATGTGAAAACTGTAATATGAACATAGTGGCATTCAGATAGAATGCGTTCATTCCTAAGTATAGCAGATATAAGCTATAAGGTTGGATTCCTTTTAACCTTCTGTGGTGTGTAGTTGGTAGTGCCTTGACTTAGTAATTATAAGTCCTAGGTTCAAATCCAGATTGAGGTAAAAAATTATTCATGTTTTCGCTTATGTAATGTGCTTATTGGTTATTGTATAGACCGAATGAGATTGGGAATTGAATTAAATGCGAAAATGAAGCCACGAGTGAGGTTGGGGAATCTGTAATATGAACATAGTGGCATTCAGATAGAATGCGTTCATTCCTAAGTATAGCAGATATAAGCTATAAGGTTGGATTCCTTTTAACCTTCTGTGGTGTGTAGTTGGTAGTGCCTTGACTTAGTAATTATAAGTCCTAGGTTCAAGTCCCGGTCGGGGTAAAAATGATTCATGTTTTCACATATGTAATGTGCTTATTGGTTATTGAATAGACTGAATGAGATTGGGAATTGAATTAGATGCGAAAATGAAGCCACGAGTGGGGTCGGGGATTCTGTAATATGAACATAGTGGCATTCAGATAGAATGCGTTCATTCCTAAGTATAGCAGATATGAGCTATAAAGTTGGATTCCTTTTAAGCTTCTGTGGTGTGTAGTTGGTAGGGCCTTGACTTAGTAATTATAAGTCCTAGGTTCAAGTCCCGGTTGGGGTAAAAAATGATTCATGTTTTCACATATGTAATGTGCTTATTGGTTATTGTATAGCCCGAATGAGATTGGGAATTGAATTAAATGTGAAAATGAAGCCACGAGTGAGGTTGGGGAATCTGTAATATGAAACACATAGTGGCATTCAGATAGAATGTGTTCATTCCTAAGTATAGCAGATATAAGCTATAAGGTTTAATTCCTTTTAACCTTCTGTGGTGTGTAGTTGGTAGTGCCTTGACTTAGTAATTATAAGTCCTAGGTTCAAGTACCAGTCGGGGTAAAAAATTTGTCATGTTTTCACATATGTAATGTGCTTATTAGCTTATTGTATAGCCCAAATGAGATTGGGAATTGAATTAAATGCGAAAATGAAGCCACGAGTGAGTTTTGGGAATCTCTAATAGGAAAGTAGTGGCATTCAGATAGAATTCATTCATTCCTAATTATAGCAGATATAAGCTATAAGGTTAGATTCCTTTTAACCTTCTGTGGTGTGTATTTGGTAGTGCCTTGACTTAGTAATTATAAGTCCTAGGTTCAAGTCCCGGTCGGGTTAAAAATTATTCATATATATATATATATATATATATATATATATATATATATATATATATATATATATATATATATATATATATATATATATATATATATATATATATATATATATATATATATATATATATATATATATATATATATATATATATATATATATATATATATATATATATATATATATATATATATATATATATATATATATATATATATATATATATATATATATATATATATATATATATATATATATATATATATATATATATATATATATATATATATATATATATATATATATATGTATATATATATATATATATATATATATATATATATATATATATATATATATATATATATATATATATATATATATATATATATATATATATATATATATATATATATATATATATATATATATATATATATATATATATATATATATATATATATATATATATATATATATATTATATATATATATATATATATATATATATATATATATATATATATGTGTGTGTGTGTGTGTGTGTGTGTGTGTGTGTGGTGTGGTAATGATATACAATGGGTAAAGGATAGGCTGAAAGACCAGTCGATGTACTAAGGACCTAGAGCTATGGCAAAAGTAGGCCCTGTAATAACGATAGCTCCGTTTTTCGAGGAACGATTAGTTATAAGAGTTAGAAATTACAGAAGAAGGAAGAAAGATCCAGAGTCTGGAGATTGATGGGAAGAAGCAGTCACTGCACTGACCAATGCACATGCTACAAATCTCAACACAGTACCTGTGAGAGGAGACTGCTTGGCGAGTCTTACGCGGCATCAGGAGTGGGAAAGGGGTATAGCCCACCAACTCATCAGAGCAGCAATGGAAGCAGTAGTGATAGAAAAGAGAATGGAATGATATTTGTCGGTGAAGAAAAAGATAATCCAGATTGAAAGTAAGAGAAGGGTCATTAATGAGTCTGACTGCAATAGATTAAATCCTATCATAATAATAATAATACTTTATTTCCATTTCAATACAATGGGTATTCGTCAGCCAGGGTAAGCCCCAACCCCCCACTGTGGTGTCCACCCACAGCAGTTCCTGCCAGTAAACAGCTTAAACTCTCGGTCTTGGACGGGAACCGATCTTTCGACCTCATGAATGCGAAGCCAGCGCGTTACCACTGTACTAGCCAGCAGATAAGTATATGAAGAAGCAGCCCAGATATGCAAGCAGTATTCTAAGAAGGGACAGATAATACCTTCATGGATATTAAGTAACTGTAAAGAGTTAAGTAATGACGAAAACGAAATAGAACAATCAACTTTTTGGAAGCAGAATTTAAAAATTTGGATTATATGATTCCTCCAATTCAAGTTAGAGGCTATCTGGATTCCTAATAAATTAATAGAATTAAGTGGGTAAATTTCATTACTTTCGTAGACAACATGCTTATCAAGAGGGGAAGAAGACAGGAATAACCAGAAACTCTCTTGGAGGCATTTAATTTGACTAAATTTTAGTGCTCCACTCAAATACCCTCTGAAAATCGGAATTGAAAGTGGAAGAAAGAGTAATATGCGAGTGATTACGAGTAGCAGATGAAGGTTGTGCAGAAAAGGCAGAGGAAAAATGAAGGATATAATTGTCAGCAAAAAGATAGGAGCATGGGGACTGAAAAAGATAGTTAATGAAGAGTAGGAACAGAGCAGGTGAAAGAACACAGCCCTGTGGAGCACCCTGGTTACAAAGAATGGGCTAGATGTTGCATCGTCAACAAACAGATTTAAAACGGTCAGAAATAAACTGGAAATTGGAGAACAGTGAAAAGAGTAAAGCCATAAGCAGGGAGTTTGACCAACAGAACCTTGTGCCAGACTGTCAAAAGCCTTAGAGATATCAAGGGCATCGACAAAGGATTCCCCATAGCTCCTCAGAGAAGATGACCATGCATAAGTAAAATAGTACAGGAAGTCACCAGTGTTCTTGCATTGCAGAAGTTGTACGGTTGATCGGAGATAAGTGAGTTAGATTCAAAACATTTTAAGAAGTGAGAACTGAGCAAAGTTTTGAAAACTTTAGTGATAGAGGAGGTTAGGGCAATAGAGCAGTAGCTTAGGAACAGGTTGCACTAGAGCTTGCTTCCAAGACGAAGGATGGATGCTGGTTGAGAGAATGAGGAAAAACAGATAGCAAAGCATGGGAGCCAGTTCATCTGCAAAGTCTTTGAGGAGCCTTGCAGGAATACCATCGGGTCCAGATGTTTTGTTCATCTTTGGCGAGCGATGAGCCTTATGATTTTTGCGTGAAGAAGGATAATGGAGGGCTTAGGGTTGGAATTCCTTATGGAAGAGTTAGCAGAAAAAATGAGAGCCAAATAGACTGGCTATGTTAGTGGAAAAGCAAGCTATAGAACCATCAGAACGAATGAGAGAGGTTTTTGAAGAGGTTTTTGGCTAAGGATCAGAAACATTAATCTGTGGTAGAGGAGCTAAGGTCATCAACTTTCATTCTTATAAAGGAAGCTTTAGACCTTCGAATCTGAGCAGTACAGCAATTCCTAACTGTCATAAATCAAAAGTAGAGGCTTGGTACGACAAGTGTGTCCAATCCCATGCCTTAATAGCCATAGAGCAGGCTTGGTCAAATCAAGGCTTACGGGGAGAAAAATTTTATGTAGGAGGGAATGAATGCCTCCATTCTCAAGGTTATGATATTAGCAACTTTTAGGGCTACCTGATCAAGGTTGTGAGACCAAAAAGCAGTAGGCATCCCACTGAATGTCAAAGAGGATGTTACTCAAATCTTCACGATGGGTACTCTCAAATTGCCAAAGGTGGTGTTGAGTAGGAGGAATTGATGGAGGGGTAGTGAAAATGGAAGAGCTTGAGATCACAGAGTGGTCATATTTACCAAGAGGGGAAAGCACAAAATATAAGTAATTTGAAGGATTAGAAGTAATAGATAGGTCAGGAGTCTTGGCTGCATGTTAGTGTCAATCGGGAACATGAATAAGATGTGTGATAATCTGCTCCAGATTATGAGTAATAGATAAAGCAAGAACCTCACTTCCTCCCACATCAGTATGAGAAAAATTAAGCCACTCACTGTGGTGTACATTGAAGTCTCCAGTATAGAAAAATACAGCATGTGGGTGAAAAGATAGCAAGGACTCAAGGCAAAAGAACAGATATTCAAAGAAAGACACAAAGTCAGTGGAATTTTGAGAACAGTAGCTGAAGCAAAGGAGCATAATGATAGTGGAGAGATGTAAAAGAATAAAATGGTGGTAACTTTTGAACTTGATAAAGAGTATGGTGGTAACTTTAGATGTCGATAAATAATATAGTGGAGCTTGGCGACTTAACAAATTATTTGTATTTTCACTATATTTGCTTGTGGAGTCAAGCCAGTGCAATGCACACACAGGAGGATGTATCACCCAAATTACACCAAAAGAATGCTCTGGGGGGCCCTCTGTTTATATGAATATCCAGG
The DNA here is from genome assembly GCA_037179515.1 of Halocaridina rubra. NCBI lineage: Eukaryota > Metazoa > Arthropoda > Malacostraca > Decapoda > Atyidae > Halocaridina > Halocaridina rubra. Next base: position 66,811 of record JAXCGZ010022812.1, on the reverse strand, counting down.
TGAGCCGACTACAAGCTGTTTATTAATTCTTTGCCAGCTTCAAGCTGAATGATTAATTCTTTACCAGCTTCAAGCTGATAGCTTAATTCTTTGCCAGCTTCAGGCTGATTGGTTGTCTTTCCAACTTGATTCAATATTTATATTTCACAAACCTACCATTAAACTATCTAATTTGACAACTATATAAATTTGACAATTATATAACAATTTTACAGTAAATGAATGCTGCAAGTGGGAACGTGCTAAAACTCATTGATGTATAAGAAAGTCACACTTTCCCCTTTCAGACTAGATCTAAAAGGGCGGATCTTGTAGCATTATCTGAAGCAGGAGAATGGGCTCTTGATAAGATGTCAGCTAATATGTTCTCCGAACCTTCCACATGACGAATTTACAAGGTGTAGAGTTGTTGAATGAGGACCATCTTAGGAAATTTTGATTGGTGTGTCGAAGTTTTTGAAGAATCGTACATGATTGTGGTCTGTGTAGACCACTATGGGATACACTCCATACCATAGCACTTAAACATCTTTAGGGCACTGATTAGACTCAAGAGCTCTTTCTCAATTGTTGAGTATGTTTTCTGGTGAAGCTTGAATTGGGAAGAATGATAGTTCACAGTGTGCAGGAGGCCTTCAGCAGGTGCAAGTTGCATAAGTATAGCTCCAAACCCAGTGTCACAGGCATCCACATATAAGAAAAAAGGCAAGTCATAACTGAGTAAACGTAACATTGGATCATTTGATATAAATTTTTTTAAGGACTCAAAAGCAATTTGGCAGTTTTTGTCCCACCATAAAGGCAAATTTTTCTTCGTTGAGTTTCTTAGTGGAGCAATTATATTAGAAAAATTTGGCCAAAACATTCTATAAAACCAGCCATTACAATGAACCGTTGTATTTCCTTCTTATTGGTAGGTATCGGAAAGCTTAAGATGGTTTCCACATGTGCCATTTTGGGTCATACAATCCCAAATCCTACATTATGGCCCAAATAAGTTACATTAGCTTCGTAAAAATTAGTCTTTGAAAGATTTGTTGTCAATTTTCACTTACTCAATATTTCAAACAACTGTTCTAGGAGGGATTGATGCTGTTGGAGATCCTCTGAAATGACTAGAATATTATCTGTATTGCCATAGGTCCCTTGCAAATCACATATGACGTTATTCAGGGCATTCCAAAGGCTAAAAGGCATGACTGCATATTCTTATAAACTAAAAGGGATAATAAATGCTTATATGACCCTAGCTGAATCTATTAGGTCTACCTGGAGGTAGCCGTTTTTAAGATCAATTTTAGATATACATCGAGCCTGACCTACTGCATCAATAATATCATCAATCAAGGGAATAGGATATTCATCTGGTACTGTAACAAAATTCACCTTCCTGTAGTCTGTGCAGAGTCTCATAACACCACCTTCCTTTGAAACTAGTAGAGATAGCAAGACCCATGGAAAACTGCTGGGGACTGCAAAGTCATACTGAAGTACATAGTCAACTTCTTCATGCATTATATCCTTTTTTGGACTAAGCCTGCATGCAGGATGTCGTATTGGAGTAGCATCAGGTATCAGCTGTATGTCCTGCTTACGATAAGGACAAAGCTTGGTCATATCAGATTTGATATCATTGAACCTAGACAATTAATTTTGCAATGAGAACTACAGGGGTGGTTGTTGAGATGTTGTTAAGAATGGTTGAATTCTTCCGGGAGTGTAGCTCTCCTTTACTAAATAACTGATTACTTAAATCAATTTCATCAACACTGTCACACTTCAGTTATTGTATTGCATATTTAAATTACTTGAGCCTTCTGCTCAGAGTCTCTAATATGGTATCCCTTCAATCAATTAATATTCATCATGTTGAGGATTTTGTCTGCCTGGAGTGTTTAGAAGATAGTTATTTGTTTGAAGGATTTTGACTACTTTATTAGGGCCAACAAAATTTAGATGAGAGGGGGTTAGCCAAACTGGGAGCAAGCACAAGTACTTTGCCACCTTTCTTAAACCGTCTGGGCTTAGACTTAACATCAAAGTAATGATTCATTTTCTTTTTTATCTTACTTAATTTTTCTAGTGATAACTGACGTACTTCAGACAGGGTATTTCTTAGTTTTTCCACATAATTGGTGACTTTTAGAGGAGTGTCTTCATTATTTAACCATTGGTCTTTAACAACTTTGAGAGGACAAAGAACTTGATGACCAAACAATAATTCAAATGGGGATCCCCCATACTTTCATGTTAGGCTTTCTAATGACAAATAACAAAGATGGAATGGATTCGTCCCTATCTTGGTCATGTTCTAAGCAATAATTCTTGATGATATATATGATTATTTTGTGCCAACGTTCAAGAGCACCTAATGATTAAGGATGGTAATCCCTTTTCAGCTTGTATTCAATGCCTAATTCTTTCAAAACATCCTCGAAGAGATTGCTAGTGAGATTTGTCCCATATGATCTGCTTGCATAACCTTTGGGATTCCAGAAGAAGTAAGCATATTTGTCAGTTGCTTAAAATTGTTCATCGCAGAGATGCTTTACAGTGGAAGGCCTCAGGATATCTTGTGATTGGGCATATAACAGCTAACAGATACTGATGTCCTTTGTTAGTCAATAATGATTGTCCCAAAAGGTTCAGTGGTTATAAGAATTAACTGAAGAGGAGCTGGACTTACTGACTGGTTAGCCTTACCTATCTTTGGGAAAACATGACAAGTTTTCACAAAGTCAGCAACATCTTGATTTAAATTTGCCAAAAAGAAATTTTCCAAGATCTTGTAGCAAGTTTTTTAAATGCCAAGATGACTCCCAATACCATCATGACTTAATCCTAAAATTGACGGACATAGAATGGAAGGGACTACTCTCTGGTGCTTATCAGCCCATTGGGCATTTGAAGTCTGTTCACGAGGTCGGTACAGACATCCTTAATCATAATATAGTGAGGGAATCTTTACTATTTCATCCTTACTCATGACTGCTTGACTGCAGCTTGGGCTTTTATAAAATTATCCTTTGAAATAGTTTGGGACTCGATATTGATAGGAGAGGGGTCTTTAACCAAAGTTCAATCTTTATCTTGAAGACCAGTTGTAATACAGGCAGGAAATAAGTCAAGTTGTTTCTTCTCAAGTTCCCGAGTTGGAGAATTTTGTAAAGAAGTTTTATTGGCTAATACATTTGGAACTATAGCATCACAAGCAAGTTAATTTCCAAGGAGAAAAGTGATGTCTTTCATGGGTAACTCAATGACAAGACCAGTTTCTATCATACCCACACAAATATCACTCTTTAAATACACCATAGCTATATCCACAGCTGGCACACTTGAACTTACTCCACGCAGTAACACTTGATTTCCTGTAAGGTTATGCTCAATTTTTGGTAATACACCCACTGAGCATATAGACATTGTGAGGCACCAGTATCTCTCAGTATAACAACTGAAACCTTTGTTGCTTCATCAGATAATGCTACTTAACCTTGAGATTTGAAGGCAGCAAAAACGTCATGAGGATACATAACCTGAACAACCTGATACACTGCCTTCTCTGTTTTGTCTTGTTTCACAGGTAGTTTAAAAAATGCTGTGAGTGGGAGGTCTATAATATTGGGATTGCTTACAATTTTGATCCTTAAAAACTATATTAATCTTTCCCTCACTAATGCAAAAGTTACAAAAGAAGCGTGTACGGGAAGGTGCAATGGGACAAGTCACGAAGGTACCCCCAGAGGAGGAATATACACTAGTAGCTAGTTTAGTCTCTGTTCGGGTTACACTCTTATGGATGAGGGAATGCTCTTCAACCAAAATAGCTGCTGTCAAGAGATCCGTTTCTTTCTGATCTGCTAGGTATATCATCAAAGAGTTGGATATTTTCCTGTTAAAGTCTTCAAATATAATTAAATTACACAGTTCCTTAAAGACAGTTACTTCGATACCCATCAATCAAAAGCTTTAAGCTTCTCAGTTGCAAATTCTGAATAAGTCATATTAGATTTTTTATTCAGATGCCTTGAAGCTTGCCAGCATACCTCAGTTGTAACTGAATGGGCGTCCAAAATACACTGCATAATAACTTAATATTCGCTATATTCAAATACCAAACTTTATAACACATTTGCAGCTTTGCCAATTAGTTGTAGTTGTAAAAAAATCAACCCAGTTTTCAAGTGGTCATTCATGATTATTAGCAGTTGTTTCAAAGAGCCTAAAATAATCCTCAGAGTTAAAGTCGATGAAAGGTGGAACTATCATATTCTTATTCAGATCAAATGAAAATGAAGACGGAGATAGTTGTGCTTTAATGATAGCCAATTTGAGCTAGTACTCTCTTTGTTCCTTTAAGTATTGTTGCTGGCGTTTGTTCTCTTCTAAGTCATATTGGAGCTGTCGTTCATTTTATTCAACTTTAGTTAAGTCATGTTGACTCTGGTGTTCATTTTTCCACCTCTCGCATTAATTTTTTCAACTTTAGCTAATATGGATATTAGCCCCAAAGTATTCCTGCGAGTTGTAAGAGGCGACTAAAAGGGGACCGGGCGAGGGGACTGGGAATCCCCCCTTGTATTAACCTCCCGCGGGTGTCTAAATGTGAGTAGTTGTAGTACAATAGAGAGCAAAAGATGTGAGATTGGATATATGTTTCCTAGGATAAGGATGGATGTATTGGTATTGTGTGAAAAGAAGAGGAAAGGAAAAGGAGAAGTGGCATTTGGTGATGTGACAGGTACGGTGTCTGGGGTTGAAAGGGGGAGAGCGAGAGATGGTGTGGCATTATTGCTGAGTGAATGAATGGTATATAAGGTAGTGGAATGGAAAGAAGTGTCATCTAGGCTGCTGTGGGTGAGGGCTAGGATAGGTAGGGAATGTAGGGCTTTTGTTAGTGTGTATGGACGAGGATGTGAGAGAAGTGAGGAAGAGAGGGATGAATTCTGGTATTATTTCACTAGATGTGTGGATGGTCTGAGTAGAAGGAACTATGTAGTTGTGTTGGGTGACTTGAATGCCAGAGTGGGTGATGGAGAGGTAGAAGGTGTTGTAGGAAAGTATGGGGTACCAGGTGGGAATTAGAGTGGCGAGAGTCTGTTAGATATGTGTGTGGAGCAAGAGTTGGTGATAGGTAATAGTTTTTTTCAAGAAGAAGTTAATAAATAAGTATACATGGATGAGAGTGGCAAATGGAAGAGTGAAAGAAAGAGCATTGATGGATTATGTGTTGGTAGCAAAGAGCATGATTGGTAGAGTGAAAGATGTGCATGCATTCAGGGGTGTGGCTGCTGGGATGTCTGATCATTTTTTGGTTTAAGCAAAAGTGGTAGGAGCAACTGAGTGGGAAAATAGATGTGGGTGGGAATTTTGAAGGGAAATTGTGAAGGTGAAAGAGTTGAAAAAGCCAGAGAAGAGACAGGAATATCAGGACAGGTTGAGAGTGGCATGTGACAGGGTTAAAGAAAGAGAAGTTGAGGGAGTTAGGGTAGGATTTGGGGTTGATGAAAGAATGTTTTGTGGGACATGCAAGTGATGTGTGTGGAAAGAGGTTTGTTGGTGGTGGCGTGAGGAGGGGCAGCGAGTGGTGGAATGAAGGGGTGAAAATGAAGGTGGAAGAGAAAAAGAGGGCTTTTGAGGAATGGCTGCAGTGTAACAGTAGGGAGAAGTATGAGAAGATCTAGGGAGAAAATTGTGGAAACCAAGCGGATGGTAGAGGCAGAGAAGAGGTTGGCAAATGTTAGGTGGGGACAGGATTTTAGTAGGTCATATGAGGAGAATAATACGAAGTTTTGGAAAGAAGTGAAGAGAGTAAGGAAGGGTGGATCGAGGATGGAAGAGACAGTGAAAGATGTGAATGGCCAGATGTTAAGAGGGAAAAATGCAAGGAAAAGATGGGCAGAATATTTTGAGTGCTTGCTGAATGTTGAGGAAGATAGAGAGGCAGCTATAGTGGCAGTGGGGGATGTTCAAGTGCCAGTAATGGGAGATGAAAATGAGAGAGAGACTACAAGAGAGGAGGTGAAAAGGGCATTGTATGAAAGCAAAAGCAGGTAAAGCACCTGGAATGGATGGTGTGAGAGAGGAGATGTTGAACGAAGAGGTTGTGACTGCATTGGAATGGTTAGTGAGAGTGTTTAATATATGCTTTATGTTGTCAATGGTGCCAGTGGAATGGGTGATTGTTTGCATAGTGCCCCTATACAAAGGTAAGGGAGATGTGTATGGATGCAGTAATTTTAGGGGTATAAGTTTGTTGAGTGTGGTAGGAAAAGTTTATGATAGGATACTGATTAAGAGGATTATGGACAAGACAGAAAATGTGATCGCTGAAGTGCAGAGTGGTTTTAGGAGAGGTAGAGGTTGTATAGATCAGATTTTTATAGTTAGATAGTTATGTGAGAAATATTTAGCAAAGGGTAAGGATGTGTATTTTGCATTTTTGCATCTTGAAGAAGCGCATGATAGAGTTGATAGAGAGGCAATGTGGAATGTTTTGAGGTTATATGGAATTGATAGTAAACTTTTGCATGCAGTGAAAAGTTTGCATGAGGGCAGTAGAGCTTATGTTAGGGTAGGGAATGAAGTGAGTGAGTGGTTTCCAGTGAGTGTGGGACTGAGACAGGGATGTGTGATGTCACCATGGCTGTTCAATTTGTATATTGATGGAGTCGTAAGAGAAGTGAATGAGTGAGTGCGTGGTCGAGGTTTGAGAAAGGTAGATGGGGATGATAACGAGTGGGAGCTGAATCAGTCGCTGTTTGCAGAGGATACTGTGGTGGTGGCAGATTTAGAGGAGAAGCTGTGTCAGTTAGTGTCAAAATTTGGAATGGTGTGTGAGAGAAGGAAGTTGCGAGTGAGTGTGGGAAAGAGTATAGTTATGAGGTGTACAAGAAATGAGGATGGTGCTGGATTGAATGCTATGTTGAATGGAGAGACACTTGAGGAAGTTTATCAGTTTAAGCATTTAGGCTCGGTTATAGCTGCAAATGGTGGAGTGGAAGCAGATGTGTTTCACAGAGTGAATGAAGGATGTAAAGTGTTGGGTGCTTTGAAATGAGAGATGAAGAATAGAGGGTTGGAAATGAATGTTAAGAAAGTTTTGTATGAGAAAGTGGTTGTGCCAACTGTGATGTATGGATCAGAGTTATGGGGCATGAAAGTAAGTGAAAGACGGAAACTAAATGTGTTTGAGATGAAATGCCTGAGAAGTCTGACTGGTGTATCTCAGTTGGATAGGGCTAGGAATGAAGTGGTGAGAGCAAGAATTGGTGTAAGGATAGAATTTGCAACCAGAGTAGATATGAATATTCTGAGATGGTTTGACCATGTGGAAAGGATGGATAATGAAAGACTGCTGAAAAAGGTGATGAATGCGAGGGTTGATGGAAAAATGCTAGAGGGAGTCATAGGTTTGGGTGGATGGATGGAGTAAGGAGAACCATGAATGATAGGAGGATGGATGTGAGGGAAGCATGTGAGCGTGCTAGGAATAGGAATGAGCGGCGAGCGATTGTGAGTCAGCTCTGATGGGAATCTGTTGTTACCATGGGGCTGCATCTTACAGAGGTAGCCCTGTGGTAGGGACAGTAGGGGAGTTGGCATTTATGAAGCGACACAGGTTGTGGAAGAGCCGGGAGGATGGGCCGTGGCATTCCAACATTGCCACTTGAACGGTCGCTAGCTCCCTCAGCATTGCCCATAGAGCTAAGTAATCCTCTTCTTGTTTCTTTTGTTTGATGTCGGCTATCCCCCAATTGGGGGAGACAGACAAGGTAGATAGAATATATATATATATATATATATATATATATATATATATATATATATATATATATATATATATATATATGGATTCGGTTTTACGTCACGAACTCCCTTTTCTACTAAGGGCTAGGACGGTTGCCTTCTTGGGAAGGACTTGTTTTGGCAGATGTAATCGTTACCCTGAGTGTATTCATGTACAAGCATTTACTTATATATATATATATATATATATATATATATATATATATATATATATATATATATATATATATATATATATATATATATATATATATATATATATATATATATATATATATATATATATATATATATATATACACACACATAAATAAGTTAATGTTTGTACATGAATATTGTCCACTTATAAAAAAAAACAGGTAATAAAACGCATTTCACATGAATATATTAAATATATGCTTTTAGTGTAAAAATAAATAGGAAAAAACATTATAATTTCTCTCTTCTTCTTCTTCTTCTTCTTCTTCTTCTTCTTCTTCTTCTTCTTCTTCTTCTTCTTCTTCTTCTTCTTCTTCTTCTTCTTCTTCTTCTTCTTCTTCTTCTTCTTCTTCTTCTTCTTCTTCTTCTTCTTCTTCTTCCTTCTTTTTCTTCTTTTTTCTTCTTCTTTTTCTTCTTTTTCTGTTTCTTCTTCTTTTTCATTTCTTCCTCTTTTTCTTCTTCTTCGTTTTCTTCTTCTTTTCCTCTTTTTTCTTCTTCTTTTTTCTTCTTCATTTTCCTCTTCTTCTTTTATTTCTTCTTTTTCTCCTTCTTCTTTTTCTTCTTCTTTTTCTTCATTTTCTTCTTTCTCTTTTGATGTCCCAAGTAGTCTGCTTGAATAATATGAAGAGAGTCTTAGGGCACATAAAAGTCGTACAGAAACCTCCTCAGCCGATGGACTATTGCCCATATTTTGTAATTCTCCAAAATTAGCAAAACGTTGCTAAACTCAAAGTGAAATTCAAAAGGAGAAGACCCAAAATTGATAAATTTCAATATAGCATGCTGTGTTGTAGCTAATTTTGCAGGAATGACACATTTGGCCGTTAGATTTGGCAGAACTGCTCGCTATTCACGCCATAAAAGGCGATAAAACTTGCCAACATAACCGAAATGTGCTCTTGAAAACTCGGTTTAGGTTTGGTATTCCCACATGCGCTTTAAGATACATTTTAATTTATCAAGAAATTCACAACATTCTTTGAGCATATATATTTACTGGTAATATTCATCTAAAAATATGTTTATATTTCATATGTTAAATATGTTAGGCATTTCAATTAAGCTTTGAGAGTGATATGTTTTTTAAGCGTATATAATTTCTCGTTCTCTAAAAGAGCTGATAAGATTCAATTAGTATGGCATATAAAAGGAAATTTAAACTTTTGACATTCTATAATATTCATTCCCATCAGTTTTTTTTCCGTTCCTATATCCCATTTACCTTTCCGTCTAGATGATCCCCCAGGGGTTAAAAGCGTTCACGCGGCACCATCAACTCTCTTCTTCACTGCTATCATATCTAAACTTTCCCTTTCCCTCATAATTAATGGCATCTAACCAACACATATAGCAAAGGAGACTGAGACTACTAACCCTGATAAGAGTATCTTGAAACTTTTTTTATTTGCAGATAAAACATGACCTCAGCTCCCAGATCGCTTACCTACTGGCCCACCATGGCCCGTCCAGCCCCTGGGTGGATATCTAAAATGAACGATTTTAAAACTTTATACAGATTACATATAGACACCTCCAGTACTATAATTAAGAAAGTCACCATTATATGTACAACCTCCATTTTCATGGCCTAACAGTAGGCACTGGCCCGTTTTCGGTCAACGGCACGAATAGGTTAATAGATGGTTTTCACGAGCAAACCTAGGCTAATCAATGTTTGAATTTAAGCTTGTGAGGCGTGTGTCTTGATAATGATGAAGATGGATAACTTTGCTCTTAGGGCCATCTATAAGAATAAAATTGACGACGTGGAACAGGAATGCCGCAACTCACAGCAGCCTGTAATTTTGTACTAATTACATTGCTCAACAGATTATTTTCATTATGTGTTTCCTCATTTGGACTTCATTCAACCCGTCCAAGCTCTTCATCTTTCAAAAACAAAAGGAACATTTAGAGCTATTGAAATGCCAAGGTGGGACATAAATACTGCGACTCTCTGCAAGCTATCATTACTTAAGGTGGATTTCCTGCTTTACACTTATTACTCGTATATTATAACAATTCGGATATTTTGCATATCCGAATTGGTTAGAATCAGTTACTGAAGAATATCATGGAAGTTGTATATGTTGCCGTTGCTTCTGAAAACTGTATATCACTTATTTTCCGTAACATGAACAATTAGCTGGCTTTTGGCATTTTCATAAATTTGTCACCAAAGCAAGTATTAAATCAGTAACTAAAAAATAAATCTTGTAAGACCTTGTTCATTGCTACGTGATTCAGGGTGTATGTGCCTTTTCTTCATTTCCAATTATATCATGTGAAGAACATGTCCTTGCTTAGGAATATCAATTGCCTTGCATTTTAGGATTGAAGCAAGAAGAATTTGCATTTATAGTACATGAAACGGCCTTTCGGGGCTTCAGGGAAAAGCTCTGGAACATCTTTCTCAGGCATCTTCATTATCTTCCTACTGCACACATGGAAAGAGAGAGAAAATGTCTTATTCAATAAGTCTCTTGAAAATACAAAAAAATCTTTTCATTCTCCACATCTACTGCCACCTCCACCTCCATCAAAAGTCCTTCATTTCCAGCTCTAGATATTCCTCCTCCACTGCACTTCCTGCTACATCTCCATATACATCTTCACCTCCTTCTTATGCACTCTTACCTCCACATCTTTCTCCATCTCCTCCATCTCTTCCACATACGCCTCTACCTCCACTCCCTCTTCCTCCAAACACACCTGAAGTTCTTCTTTCTTCAATTTCCTCCACTGTAACTCCTTCTCCATCTCTACCTTCACCTCCTCCTCTTTTTCTCCCACCACCTCAACTAACCCACTTCCTCACTCTCCACTTCCACTTTCATTCCCACTTCCTTCCCTCCTCCATCTCTTTCTGTACCTGCATCTTCACTTTCCCTTTCACTTAAATCAACTATCATTTCACCCCCCTCAACCTCTACCTCCTCCTCCATTTCTATTTCTTCCTTTTATTCCACCTCCACCTTCTTTTCTTACACTTAAACCTTCAACTCTAAGTCTTCCACGTCCTTCTCCACCTCATATTAATCCTCCTTTATAATTCCACGAATATTCTATTTCTCCACCTCAACCTCCATCTCCACCCTTACCTCTCCTCTCTCCTCTAATAACATAGTCACTCCACTTCCTCCTCCTCCATATCTATCTCCACCTCCACCTAAATAATTACCTCCTGCTCACTCTCCACATTTATCTCCACCTCCTTGGCATTCATCTCTATGCACTTCCTCTTCCTCCAGCTAAAACCTTTATGTCATCTTCCACCTACATCCCCTGTTATAAAGGAGTGCAGTATGATGGAACGATTCATTGAATGTGTTAGTGTACAGGTACATAACGGTAAGGAAAATACTTCTTTGCATCTGTATGTAGACCACCAAAGGGGAACATGCCTGAATTCCTTGAAGCTTTACTGGAAGTATTTTATTTTGCAGCAAGAAAAAAGTACAAAACTATTTATTTATTCGGTGATTGGAACTTAGATTTGTTTAAAATAAATTATCAAAGAGTAACTGATTTTATAAACTTAATGCATTCACGTGGCTGCTTTCCAATAACTACTAAACCTACGAGAGTAACTGAAAATAGTGCATCTCTAATCGATCATATCTGGTCCACAAATCTTGAAGACAACATAAGTAATTACATAGTGTACACCGACATAACAGATCATTTTGCAGTATACTCCCAGTTTAAAAAGAACATACATTTGATGCATATGTAGAAAAAAAAAGACATTACTCTGATGATAACATAGCTAAATTTACTAGAGATATATCACATGAAAAATGGCAACATATCATTGACCTAAATAATGCAAATGAAGCTTTTAATAAATTTCACTGTACATTTAGAGATAAATTTCTAGACTGCTTTCCTCTAAGAAAATCGACTGTAAATAATAAAAACAACAGATGCCCACATATAACTGCAGGATTAAAAAATAGTATCAAAGAAAAACACTGATTAGAAAGGCTTGCATCAAAATGGCCTTTGTCTTTTGGAACCAGATATAAAGCTTACAGGAACAAATTAGCAACACTACTCCGAGCTACAAAAAAATATATATTTTTAGGATAAGCTTAAGAAGGAACGAGGAAACAGCAAGTCCACCTGGAATACAATAAACAACCTAATGGGACGAAAACAAATTAATCATTCAAAGGCTATCAAATTAAAAAATGATAATGACCACACTGCTAATATCTTTAACAATCATTTCTTAACTATAGCACAACCAACACAGGAACAACAAAATGTGCAACAAAACTCACACCGACAGTTTCTTAATAATCCACCAGACTTTTCGTTTTACTTGTATCCTGTAGCAAGGGAGGAAGTCACTAAATATATAAAAACCTTAAAACCAAATACAGCGTCGGGATATGATGAAATTCCATTAAAACCACTCCAGGTCACTGCCCATTACATTGGGACCCCATTTACCCACATATTCAATCTATGTTTTCAGCAAGGATATTTTCCAGACAAACTAAAAAGTGCTAAAGTAATACCTAAATTTAAGTCAGGCACTGTAGATGACGAAAATAACTATAGACCTATATCTATCTTACAGTCTTTAAGTAAAGTGTTTGAAAAAGCGATTGTTCACAGACTTAAAGAATTCCTAGAAAAGTTCAACCTATTATCAAAAAATCAATATGGATTCCGTAATAATAAGACCACTGAAAAAGCAATAATGAAGTTTACAAGTGATGTTTATCAAAATTTGGAATATAAAAACTTCGTTGCAGGGGTTTTCCTAGACTTATCCAAAGCATTTGACTCATTAGACCATGATATAATAATATAAAAACTAAATTGTGTGGGTATTAGGGGAACACCATTACAGTTATTTAAGAGCTACTTGAAAAATAGAAAACAAGCTGTATATTGTAATGGGAAAGCATCTTTGTTGCAAACTATTGAGAGGGGAGTACCACAGGGATCAATACTGGGCCCATTGTTATTTTTAGTTTATATAAATTATATTTCCAATGCCAGTAATAAATTCAAATATATTCTTTATGCAGATGACACCAACCTTCTCTTGCATGATAATAACCTTGACCACCTGCATTCTGTTTTAAGTAGTGAACTAAAAAAAAATTAACAACTGGGACTCTGTTAGTAAATTAAAGCTAAATGTTTCCAAAACTGACTATATCTTATTTCAAAATAGATCTGTAGTACACAATATTGGTCAAGTTAATATGAATGGGTATGAAGTTAAAAGAGTTGCTTATAAGTAATTTTTGGGAGTAATTATTGACGAAAATTTAAGTTTGAAATATCATATTCAATCTGTCTGCTCAAAACTGTCCAAGACGTGTGGAATTCTGTATAAAATTCGCCATAACCTAACAAATGAGGCCTTAGAAAGCATATACTATTCCCTGTAGTTATCCTCATATTATATACTGTTAGTCCATCTGGGGTTGTACTTGGCCGTCAATTGTAAGGGATGTATTTGTAACTCAGAAAAGACTGATCAGAACTATTACATATAGGGGAAAATATGACTCAACTTCCTCTCTATTCAAGGAGCTAAACTTGCTTAAATTTAATTACTTGATATAATATTTCTCTCTTATTATTATGCATAGTGATGTTAATGATAACAGAAAATTATTTAGATTTATTCAACACAACCCTGGAACCAGAGGTAACAATATAAGTTTGATATGTCCACAGCCGACAACAACCTTGTACAAATTTTCTATTCACTGTTTTGGCCCAAAATGTTGGAATGCATTGCCAGAAGATTTAAAAACAATAACTGGCACAATTTATTTAAAAAGAAACTCAAACAGCTTTTAGTTATTAGGCAAAAGCAAGCAGCTGTTGATTAATAAATAATACAGTATTGGTGTATCATTATGTCCAGGTTGAGGTCAGGCTACTGTTATGTTTTATTACAAGATAAGTATGAGATTGCTATATTGGAGCTTTTGTTAACTATTGCCGTCATACTTTAAATTATGTGAAATGTATATATAACTGCCTGCCAAGGAGCTCTTGCTCAGCAGGCTAGTGCCTCTGAATATAATGTACATATTTATTCCTGTATGTATACTAAATATTTGGCGATAAAATCTGTGACTCTATGACTATCCTCCACCCACCTACACCCTCTCCTTATCCACTTCCACCTCCTTCTCGTCAATATGCACCTCCAAATCCTTTTTTATCCACTGCCTCCAACTCCACTACGTCCTTTTTCTATCTCCATATCTACCTAGATCTCTTATACCTCCAGTTTTATCTATAACTCCATTTTCTCATCCTATGCAAACACCTCCACTTCCTATTCTATTTTCACCTAAGTTTCCTTCATTTTTTCTAACTACCTCCACCTTCACCTCTTCCTTCTCCACCTTTATCTCAATCTCCTCCACCTTAAGCTTCTCCTCCAAATCCTCTTCCACATCCTTTCTCCATCTCTATTTTCTCTTTCCCCTCCTCCCCTACTCCCCCTGCACCGCTCTTCCACCTCTAACTCCATCTCCTCCTCTACACAATTCAGATTTCTAAAGTTGCCTCTAAGAAATTGCCAGTTTTGTTTTGCTTCCATAATTACTTTTTTCTTCCCAAGTACCTAAAATCTATAAAAGCCTTATCCGTCCCTGCTTAGAATGCTGCTCCCACATCTCTGGTAATCCTTTATTTACTAATTCCCTTGACAGGGTTGAATCTAATGATGTCAGACTTGCAATAACCCTTCTCTTACTTTCAGTCTCGAGGCTCTTTCTCATCACCGAAAAGTGTCATATTTCTCTCTTTTCTATCGGAATTACTTACATTGCTTCTCTGATGAGTTGGAGACCTATTCTCCTCCCTCACTGGGGGAGGGGCTGTGTAACACATGCCAAGCGACCTCGTCACACAAATATTATGGGGAAATTTGCAGTTTGTGGAATAGTCAGTGTAGTGACTGCTTCTTCACTATCACTTCCAGACACTGGAACTCTTTCTCCTTCTTTCTTCCCTAACTCTAATAACCTTTCTTGCCTCAAGTCTAATCAATCGTTATCTCAGGGTCTTCCCCTGCTATATCTCTAGGTCTTCATTTCTCTGGCTATTCTTTGGGCCTGTCCTCTGCTTGTGGTTCATCAATTAATTATCTCAGTCTTGTCTTTAAGCTGATGTTTTTCCTCTTCTCAATGTTTTCTTGGATCCCTATCCTAATAAGGGCAATTTTCTTCGCTCCTCCCTGTGTCCACATCCAGCTAGTCCTTTTCTTCCTCTTCATTAACGTCCACCTACAACTCTACCTCCAAAGTCTCGTTTTCTACCTATAAATGAGCTTTATTTTTTTAACTCAGTCACATCCACCTCAGCATTTTCTTCTCGCTCGTATATCTCTTGCTCAACCTACAAATGTTCTCCATCAGCTCCACATACACCTCCTCGTCCTCCTCTTTGATATCTACCAAACACCTAGTCCTCCTCCATCTCTAACAATAAATCCACCTACTTTTCTCCTACTTCTTCTTCCGCCTCCACCTTCTCCTCCTCTTGTATGCATTTTTCCACATTCGGTTCAACGTCCTCTTCATCCACATCCACTTACACATCCTCCAACCATTCCTCAACTTCCATCTCCGCCTCAACTTGAACTCATACTACTCCTACTTCAACTCTGAACCCACAAGCACTTCTTCCACCTCCTACTTCTCCTCCTCCTCTCCTCCAACCTCACTTTCACCTGCATTATCTCATCTCACCTCCATCTCCACCTTCAAATTCACTTCCACCATTTCCACCTCCACTTTCTCCTCCTATTTCACTATCGCCTTCATATACATCTCTTCCTCCATCTTTATCTCGAACTCTACCTTCATGTACGCCTCAAAAATTCCAATTCTGCTCCATCATAACCCTGTTCCATCTCTACTTCCCTTTCTGTCTTAAACTCCTCTGATACATCATCTACTTCCTCCTCCAGCTCCACCTCTACACTCTACTTCAACTCCTCTAGTTCCTTCTTCTATACCTCCATCAATACTCCACTTCCTTTACTCCTAAAATATCTCCACCTTCAACTATATTACTTTGACTTACAATTTTACTCCTCCAAATGTACTTCACCTCTTCTATCTCCATATAATGCGCTTTCTAAAACAGCTCTACCTTCACCTTCACCTCCAACTCCCTCTTCTCCTAAACCTCCACCTCCACCTTCACTTCCATCTCCTCGTCCTTCATCTGCCCTTCCATCTCACTTTCGTTTCTCATTCTCCACCTCTACATTCACTTCAACCAACGCCTACAGGTCCTTCTCCACAACTTCTATTTACATCCCCGCCTCCATCTTTCTTTTCCCCTTCCCCTCCACCTCCACCTTAACCTTCATCTTCTCGTCCTTCACCTGCCCTTCCACCGACCTTTTTCTTCTCCATATCCACCTCTGCATTCTCCTTCTCCACCTCTATATCCACTTCAACTTCAATCTACAGTTCCATTACCAAAAATTCCACCTTCTCCTCATCCACATATAACTCTACACCCTCCTCCTCTTCCTCCATATTCACTTCTCCACCTCCTTTTACAGCCTCAGCTCCACATAATCTTCACTTAATCCTCCTCTTTCCTCCAAATACTGCAGTCTGAGATTTATTTTGAATAAAAAGGAGGAGGAGTTAAAAGGAGGTGTGGGTGGAGCTAGTGGAGGAGGAAGTGAAATAGAGTTCCTATTGTAAAGGTCATGGAGGTGAGGCTGGAGGTGGAGAGGGGCTAAAGGTGAAATTAGATATGGGGTGGAGATGGAGGTGGAGTAGGAGAACTTGGATGACTCGGATAAGAGAGCGGAAAAGAAGGAGTAAAATGTGGTTTTGTTGGTAGGTACTGTCTAGTTAGAGAAAGTTGACGAGAAAGAGGAAGTGGAAGTAGAAGAGTAGGTAGAGAATAAGAATGTTCAAGGAGAATTGGAGACAAAGTTGGATTATGAGGAGGTGGAAGTATACTTGAAGATGAAAGTTTCTTAGACGTGAAAGTAGATGATGAGATGGATATAAAAGTGAGATGGAGGGAGAGGTGGTGAATATAAATG
The DNA here is from genome assembly GCA_037179515.1 of Halocaridina rubra. NCBI lineage: Eukaryota > Metazoa > Arthropoda > Malacostraca > Decapoda > Atyidae > Halocaridina > Halocaridina rubra. The sequence continues at coordinate 49,740 of JAXCGZ010022812.1, read as the reverse complement.
TTCAGGAGAAAGTACATATGGCAGTAGAGTAGGATAATTAGTGGGCAGAGATTCGGTTGAAGGTGGAAGTGGATATTAAAGTAGATGTGAAGGAAGTGAAGGTGGAGACAGAGGTGTATATGGAGGAAGAGGAGGTGAAGAAAAAGGTAGAGAAGGAGGAGGTATAGGTGGAGATGGATGATTAGGAGGTAGAGATGAAAGAAAATGTAAAAGAGGAGGTTTTTGTAGATATGGAAACAGAGGATATGAGTGGATGTTGAGTTGAAACAGAAGGATGTGTAGGCTTTGTTGGAGGGGGTTGCAGGTGGAGGTGGGGGTAGAGGTGGAAGTGGAGGTGGAGACTGGATAGGAGGAGGATGAAGTGTAGATAGATGTGAAATTATATGAGAGAAGGAGGGAGATCAGGAGTTATAAAATTAGGAGGCATTGGTGGAAGTGTAAAAGGTGTTGGCTGAGGTGATATTGAATTGGTGGAGGTTAAGATGTAATTGGAGTTGTATGTGGATGTGGAGGTGGAGTTGTAGGAGGAGGAGGAGGAGGAGGAGGAGGAGATTGAAACAGAGATTCCTGTGGAGGTGCATAAAGAAGAGGTGTAAGAACAGGTGAAGCTGGAAGAGGAGGAGGTGTAAGATGAGGAGGTGGATGTACGAGTAGGGCGGGAGGTAAAGGAGGAGGAAGAGGCACTGAAGGGGAATCATTTTAAGTTAAAGTTGTAGGTATAAGTAGTTGTAAATAAAGATGAAGCATAGGAGGTGATGTAGGAAAAGGAGATGGAGGTGGAGATGCAGGTGGAGATGGAGGTATGAATGTAGATGGATGAAAAGAAGGAAAAGTAGGAAGTGGAGGTGGAGGAGACAATGTTGCTTGTGGAGGTGGAAGAGGAAGAGATGGGGGAGATAAAAGTTGAATAAAAAGATGCTTAGATGAAGATGGATAGCAAGGAGGTAGAAGTAGATGTAAGGAGGAGAAGTGAAGGAGCCGGCAGATTAGAAACAGATGGAGATGGAATTAGAGGTGAAACATGCTGGAGGTGAGCTGAGGCAGAGGTGAAGGAGGCGCAGGTGAAGGTATGGCTTGAGGAAGAGGATGGAAAGGTGGAGGTGGAGGCAGAGTTTGTGAAAAAAAGTGTGGACATGGAGATGGGGGTGGAGGCGGTGAAAACGGAGTTAGAGTTGGCGTTGGGGTTATATGAAAGAGATGTGTATGCTGATGTGCACGTGGAGCTGGATGAGGAAATGGTGTGGGAGTTTTATGAGACTCATGGGTCCCATATATTTACAAAATAATTTCTTCTTTGTCACACTAGAGAGGTATTCTAATTTTATGCATGCTGGTCTTTATTTTCAACATCTCACAAAATAATTAGATGGTTGGGTATTACATGAAGATGGTATCTGAAATATCATGATTTGGGAATATATCTGGAAAAATGAAGAACTGTGGATTAAAACAAGGTAACAAAAATAAATGTAAAAACGTATGAGCCTATATACAGAGACTTATGCATAAATGCACAAGTGCAAATACATGCATGTCTTGTTCATGATATCGTTATCAATAGGAAGTTCATTTATACTTTTAAATATACCAACTCAATAAATACTTTGTAGAATCGGATTGAAGAATGCTTGAATACTACAAATCAGGTAATTGCGATTAAACACACACACTCACACACACACACACACACACACACACACACACACACACACACACACACACACACACACACACACACACTGGAAAACATACAAACAGTTGACTATAAAGAGACAGTAATCGAAAAAATGAAAGACGTTGTGATGGAAAGGGCAAACCCACTCATCAGACAGGCACTTGATAAGGAGAAGACAGTGGTAATCTCAGGCATAAGTGAATCCCAGGAGCCAACATGGCAGGGGAGACTTGAAGAAAATAAAGCTAGCGTTGTAGACCTGATAAGAAAGCTTGGAGTAGTATGTGGTCCTGAGGATATTGTAAACATACACCAACTAGGTAAATATTCGAGGGAAGGAAAGCCGAGACCAGCAAAAGTAACCTTTGAGAGAGGGGAAACATGTAGGGAAATACTGTTGAGAAAAAAAAGTCTAAAAGACCTTCAAGAATGCAAAGAAGTGTTCATTAGACGATACAGAACACAGGAAGAGATGGGAAAGATCAAAAACTTGTTGCAAGAGGCAAGAAGGTTAAATGATGAAAGAAATGAAGAAGAGAAGAAAAATTTTCGTTACAGAATACTTCCAGACAAAGGGGAGATAAAGAAGATAATGACAGAAGATCAGGGGATGGGGCCTCATTAAGATTGTTATACACAAATGCTGATGGATTAGCTGGTAAGGCAGTAGAATTAAAAGATAGGATTCACAACAGTAAGGCAGATATAGTAGCAATTACAGAGACTAAGTTGAGTGAGGACATAAACAGTGTCACAGTTTTTCCTAAGGGTTTCAGAATACTAAGGGTTGAAAGTTCTGAGAGGACTGGTGGAGGGATAGCACTGCTCATAAGTGAAAGGATTCAAGTCGAAGAAATAAACTTGGCTATAGAAAGTGAGTTCAAGGAATTTCTTGTTGCTCGCATAAATACTGGGTCAGAGAGCATTATAATAACTGTTGTATACAACCCACCAAGGAACCAAAATAGGCTTGAAGTTTATGAGGAAAGTCATATAGGTACTATTGAAGTCATAAACTCAGTTTTTAACATGGCATGGGAAAAAATGTAGGATTTTGATTATGGGAGACTTTAATCATAAAGAGATAGATTGGATAAATCTTGACCCACACAGTGGTGAGGACTCATTCGGGGCAAGATTCCTAGATTGCGTACAAGGGAATTTCCTACACCAACATGTAATGGAACCAACAAGGGCCAGGGGTGGGGATGAGCCATTACTACTTGATCTAGTGTTCACAGATAATGTGTTGGATATTGAAAAAATTGAGTATGAAACACCAATTGGAAAGAGTGACCACTGTGTGTTGTTGATGGAGTATATCATTGAAGATATTCTTCCTGAGAGTAGAGGCACTGAGGACATGAGGAGGAACTATCGGAAAGGAGATTACATCAAAATGAATGAGATTTTTGCAGTTATTGACTGGAGAACCTTATTTTACAACAAATCTGTACAAGAAATGTATGACATCTTTTGTGAGAAATATGGGAAGATAGTAGATTGCTGCATACCTGTCACCAAAGTAGGTGTAATTCTTGCCTGAGAGAAATGGTTCGATAATGGGTGTAAAAGAGCTAAGGAGTGGAGAGACAAATGCTGGAAAAGGCATAGGAGGAGAAAAAACATAAATGCCTGGCAAACCTACATAAGAGCAAGAAATGACTACCTAAGTAAAAGGAGAGAGGCAGAGAGAGACTATGAGAAGGACATCACCAGGGAGGCTAAAGAAAATCCCAAGCTTTTCCACAGCTTTATCAGAGGAACTCTGAAGGTAAAAGAACAAGTTTTAAGGCTAAAGAGAGCGGATGGAAGCATCACTGAGACGGATGAAGAGATCTGCAAAGAATTGAACAAGGAGTTTCAGTCAGTATTTACAGTAGAAAATACCCCACCCCCTCAGATTGCAGTGATAGAAGCTCAAGGGCAGGTATTAGAGAACATCAACCTTACAGCCACAGAGGTATGCAAAGCGCTGATGGATTTAGATGTTCATAAAGCTACAGGTCCTGATGACATATCCCCTCATGTGCTTAAAAAATGCGCAAACACAATATCAGTGGCACTAAGTATCATATTTAAGGAGTCACTGGAGTTGGGGGAGATTCCAATTAGCTGGAAACAAGCAAATGTGATACCTATCTTCAAAAAGGAAAGGAGGGATACGGCTCTGAACTATAGACCAGTTTCCTTGACCAGCATAGTTTGCAAAGTTATGGAGAAACTACTAAGGAAACATATCTCTCTTCACTTGGAATCCTTCAACTTTTTGTCAGTGAGGCAACATGGCTTCAGAGAAGGTAGATCAACAGTAACAAACTTATTAGAATTTTATGATGAGGTAAGCCAAATCTTACAGGAAAGAGAAGGCTGGGCAGACTGCATATTCCTAGACTTCCAGAAAGCGTTTGACACTGTTCCACATGGGAGACTTATTAGGAAGCTGCAATCAATGGCTAGAATAGGTGGGAATGTTTTGGAATGGATAAAAACTTACTTAGAAGGAAAGGAACAGAGGGTTAGAGTAAGATACTCAGTGTCTGAATGGAGAAGAGTTAGTAGTGGAGTTCCACAGGGTTCAGTTTTAGGGCCACTTTTGTTCCTTGTATATGTAAATGACCTACCAGAGTCTGTAAATTCATTCATGAATATGTTTGCAGATGATGCAAAGATTGTGAAGAAAGTAAAAAACGAGAACAATGGTAGAGAACTTCAGGAGGATCTAAATAATCTGTATGAGTGGTCAGAAAAGTGGCTAATGAAATTCAATACTTCAAAATGTAAGGTAATGAGAATGGGTACAAGTGCAAGAAGGCCTAAGCTTGACTACTCGGTGGCTGGAGTACAACTTCAAGAGACAGAAAATGAGAGAGATCTAGGAGTAAACATACTGGCAGATTTGTCTCCAGAAATACATATAAATGGCATAGTAAGGGCAGCATATGCATTCTTATCAAATATAAGGGTAGCCTTCAGGCACATGGACAAGGAAATGTTCAGAAATATTTATGTAACCTATGTGAGGACAAAACTCGAATATGCAGCCCCTTTTGGAATCCGCACTT
>JAXCGZ010022812.1:22500-35000 GCA_037179515.1 Halocaridina rubra | reverse complement strand
CTATGGATTGAGTTAGCATTAACTACCTCCTCGCTTAGCAATTCCAATTATCAACTACTCTTGCACTAAAAAAGTACTTGCTTTCATCCTGTATAAAAGTTTTCTTACGAATCTTCAAACTATGACCTCTAGTTCTAGTGCCAGCTATATCAAACTATCGATCCCTATCCATTTTGTCATAAACATGAAGGAATTTAAAAACTATCACCATATCCCCCCTCAATCTTCTAGCTTCGAGTGATGGTAAGTCTAATTCCCTCAGCATCTCATCATAACTGAGATGGCGTAATTCTGGCACCAGTTTCGTGGCATGTCTTTGAAGTTTCTCAAGCTTAACTACGTCCTTTTTCAAGTTCAGATTCCAAAAGGGGGCTGCATGTTCAAGCTTTGGCCTCACATAAGTTACATAAATATTTCTGAACATTTCCTTGTCCATGTTCCTGAAGGCTACTCTTACATTTACAAAGAGAGCATATGCTGCTCTTACTATGCCGTTTATATGCATTACTGGAGACAATTCTGCCAGTATGTTTACTCCTAGATCTCTCTCATTCTTTATCTCTTGCAGTTGTACTCCTGCCACTGAGTAGTCAAGCTTGGGCCTACTTGTACTTGTACCCATTCTCATTTCCTTAGGAGCATTGGATTTCATTGGCCACTTTTCTGACCACATGCAGACTATTTAGGCCTTTCTGAAGTTCTCTACCATTGTTCTCGTTTCTTACTTTTTTCACAATCTTTGCATCAACTTCAAACACATTCATGAATGAATTCACACACTCAGGTATGTTAGTTTGTATGCATGTATGTATATATGTAATTAACTAATTGTGATTACCTAATTGTGCTTATTAGAAAGAGCCCCAAGCTCGTAACTTCCCATCTCCAGGTCGGTTCCATTTTGTACTTAGTGATATTTATAATACTTGTCCTTAAAATATGTGCGGGGGAGGACGTGTACGCATTGAGCTCCCAGTGATACTGCTTTTATCAAGTAACAGAATTTAAATTCACGATTACAAAATTAACGAAAGCATAGTGAAATATAAACCTTCAAATTTAAGTCAGAGTGATTATAACAACTTAAGTGTTTAAAAAGATACAAAGAAATTCCTTATAATCTTATAAAACCTAAAAAAACGTTGAGAGTGTCTCTCCCAGTGCTACTGATTTCAACCACATCCTCTCGCGACCGACCTAAAAAGGACCTTTCTTAGGTGAACCTGCAGTTCCCATCATTCAGCCATTCCCTTCCCTTTCACACCAGAATGTCCTCATCGGAAAAGTTGACCTTTTTGACCTTCCGTGTGTAAATACTGATATTTTTCTCGAAGTGTTTATATCATCTCTGGACAGAATGTTCATATCTTCACGTGAGGACATCAAAAGGGAATTGGAAAATAACAGAAAAGACATTCTGTACAAAAAAAGTCAGCTATTGCTTTCAAAGGTAGTGGAACTCTTCCCACACTGCAGTGGTAAACACATCATAAAAAAAAACAAGCAAAAAAATATATAATTACAAATATAATCACTTTTAGCGCAAGTGTCCTGAATATCTCAATGAATGATGAACTTGACAAACTCTTTCAATCTCAAACTTCGGTTGTAAAATCCATAGAGTCTGAAAAAACACACGACCTAGGAGACCTACATCGAATGATAGAAAGTCTTGCAGATAAGGTGAGAATTTTGGAAGCAGATGCTGAAGAGGTGAAAGCTTGCAACACAAGGTGGGTTTGCTAGAATCAGACATTGTCCAACTTAAAAGAGATAATTCTATGTTGAAACTGCTATTAGAAACATCTCCACCTCTCAATGCAGTGCTGTCACCTAACAACGGTGATGTCCCTTATATCAACAACCATCAGGTTTTGCAAACTAGTTTTCTGTCTCTACTCACAATTCCTTCAGTGCATTGAAAGACGAATGTGACAGTGGTAGTGAAGAAGAGGTAGATCCAGATAAAAGTAATAGTCAACAAGACAACCTGAATACACCATCTGGCATAAATAACCAACTCAGTAACAGGTTACAAAATAGTGAAGAAACAACAGCGCCCTTCCCCACAGTAAAGACACAATAGAAGCAGTCTCTAATCTAAGCATTCCATCGAAGTCCTCTCCTCAACAGCCCCAGTTACCCAATAATGCAAGTGCAAGGGTTACAGCTCAAATATATATTCGCATTCCTGGCAACCCCTTTGAGAGAGAGATACGTAATATATTGACAAATCAAGGCATTCCCTCCAAAGAAGTCTTGATTAAGGAGTTTTCTCTCAAACCAAATTGGGTCTCCTTCGCAATAACGATATCGAAAGGATTTGAATATGTGGCTTACAAACTGAATCAATGGCCTACAGGCACAATTGTCCAGCCATTTTGGGGGGACAAATAATGGACACAACCTGGGTTATCTACAAAATATCCCAAACTACAGTCATACCAAAATAAACAGCAAATAGCTTATGAAACGATCCCCTATCCGCAAGACTACAGAAAGAGACACTATACAAACCTCTCTTATCGCCATCCACGCACAAGAGACTTCTCCTGGAGAGATGGCTCTTACAACCCTAGACACTCACCTAGGCATACAAACTTTGGGAAGGTCCGATCATACCATGGCACGTACTCAAATCAGAGTTACTCATCCAACGGCAGGTACACACACCAGGATCCATGGGCTAACCCCAGAACACACTATAATGATGAATTCCCAGCAGAATTACGCAGTCGAAACACATCATGGACAATTCCAAGAGCAAACTACAACTATGACTATGGATACCACCCTGATGAAACACGGTAAGAATGTAACATTAGTACATGTGAACGCTCAGTCCCTTCTAGCTCATTTTGAGGAAATAATAATGCTAACAAAAGACTACAACATAGACATCCTCTGTGTAAGTGAAACTTGGCATCCTCCTACAACTGAAAATATATATGTGAATATCCCAGAGTTTAAAATATTTCGCAATGACCATTGCCGAGGGGGTGGGGTCTGTATTTATGTTAGAAATTATCTTAGTGCATCTGAAATACCATAGGTCTAGAAAAAACTGCAGAGTTTGAAGATTTATGGATCACTGTGCAGTATCAGAAACTTCCATCTTTCATTGTAGGGTGTGTTTACCGTCACCCTAAACACCTACCACTTCATTCAGTCATCTGCTAGAAACATTCAGAAATATCTGAGTGCACCATAAACCCATACACATACTTGGTGACTTTAATGATGACTTGCTCTCAGCAGGTAACAAAATGAAATGGGTGATCAACACTGTGAAGTTAACACAAATAGTGACAAAACCGACCCGCATAATCCCTAATTCTAGGACTCTAATAGATCTGATAATAACAAATATAGTGGAAAGTATATCCTATTGGGACGTAGTTCTCTTCCCAATTGTAGACCACGAGCTGAACATTGCTATGCTAAACATAAACAAGCCCAAAAGGAAGCCTCTCCTCAAGACATTCCGGTGTCTAAAAAATTACTCCCATGATATCTTTTGTGAAACATTAATCAACAACACAAATGTACTTAATAGAATTAAAAACACAGATAACGTCGATTTGCAGGTTGAGATTCTAACAAAAGTCTTCCGTGAATGCTTAGATAGTTGTGCACCCATTGCAACATGAAAAATAACCCGCCCCTCAGCCCCCTGGCTAACTAACGACATCAAAGAGGCAATGCAAATCAGAAATCAAATACAAAAAGAACTAAAAATTAATAGATATGATATGACTCTCCGAGAACATTATAAAACAGACAAGAAACGTGTCAGATCTCTCATCAATGTAAGTAAAAAACTCTGTTAGAAAAAACAAATTAATGACTCTAGACATGATACAGCAGCAACATGGAAAGTGACAAAAAGCATGATACCAAATGAAAAGACTACCTCAGAAAGTTATGAAAATATTACTTTAATAACTATTTTGCTAACGTTGGCAAAAATACATATGATAAAACACAAGAAGACATCTACTCAGAGGATATGAGTAAGTGCTTAAATGACAATTCTTCCAATGTAAGCACAAGAGAGTATTTCAAGATAAATCCTATTGATTGTGCTACCCTAATTCTTACCATAAAGAGCCTAAGAAACTCTGGCTCTTATGGTCCAGATGGTATACTATTTCAGTTCATTAAAGATGCTCTACCCATGATTGTATCTTATATTCTAACCATTATGAACACTTCCATTGTTACTAAAAAGTTTCCTGACTCTTGGAAAAAATCACATGTAAATACCTCTGCATAAAAAGGGGGACAGAGAAGATGTGACAAACTATCGTCCCATTTCCCTGCTACCCATTTTTTCTAAAATATAAGAAGAAATTGTTGCATGCCAACTTATGTCATTTTTAGAGTCAAATAGACTATTATTTATTAACCATCATGGTTTCAGACCGAAACTCTTGACAGAAACTGCACTGCTCAAAGTTGCGAATAGTATCTATAATAATATATATAAAAAAAAAATATCTCTTGTATTATTAGACTTATCAAAAGCCTTTGACAGTGTAAAACATGAAATTCTTATAAGTAAATGTACTACCCTAAATATTGATTCGAGCCGGTTTAGAGAGTATCTATCTAATTGCAAACAGTCTATACGTCTTAACAACATTATCCCTATGCCAAAAAATGTATCATTTGGTGTTCCACAGGGATCAGTAATTGGTCCTATCCTCTTCTCCATTTACGTAAATGATCTATCTTCTTTCATTTCTGACTGTCTAGTCGTACAATATGCAGATGACACTCAACTACTCCTTAGTGATGATATTAAAAATCTCCCAGAGCTAATCTTAAGAGCAGAAAATACTCTGCCAAAAATTAAAACCTATTTTCAAGACATTGGGCTGTTAATTAACGAAAGTAAAACACAATGCATGTTTATTGGTTCAAGGATTCATATAGCACAAATTCCAGATAATACAACAATTAACTTTTGCGACAATATTATTACACCTAGAAAACAGTAAAAAACCTAGGCATTCACTTTGATAACTACATGTTGTTTGATTCCCACATAGATAAAGAATGCAAAAAGGTTACAGGTTTATTAATGTACTTATCATGTATAAAAGACTATTTTGAGACTACCACTCGAATAACTTTTGTTGAATCTCTAGCCCTAAGTCACATTAACTACTGCACAACTGTTTGGGAAGCTACCACTAAGACTCAGATAAAGAGAATACAAAAGCTTATTAATTTTGCAGCCCGAGTTGCCCTGGGAGGAATAAGAAAATATGACCACATCACAACAGCTCTCAATAAACTTGGGTGGCTACAGGCAGAAAACAAGGTCGCTTATGGTATTTATATTTTGGTATGCAAAATTTTGGACCATCATTATCCTAGCTGGCTATTTGATTTAAAAACAGTCAGGGATATAAGGGGAACCAACACAAGACAGAGCAGTGAGCTCTTTATTCAGAGAACAAACACAGAAACAGGTTTAAAGATGATCACTATTAAAGGGCCAACACTCTGGAACAATATTCCAGAGCATCTTAACAATGCATCCACCTTCACAGCTTTCAAGGCAAACTATTTAGTTTTCTTTTGGACAAATAGTTGCTGCTCACACATAAAATAAACTTAATGATTTAAAGCAATTTCCCTTGACACTAACCTTTCTACATGTAAACTGATATCGACTTCTCTGTTCTCTAAGTTAAAAACTGATTATTCTCCTTGAGAGGAAAGCAAATATGGTAATGATGCCGATAATAACGATACTGAATCTAGTGTTATTATTACTACTTTATTATTAACATTATTGTTAACATTTTTATTACATCATTATTATTTTCTATGAAAGCTACATTTAATTTAACTGTATGTATTATCCTTTTACTTATTAGTTCAATTACATGTCTACTTATAAGTTACTTTTACTTTTAGAAGAATAACCATTGTACAAAAATGGAATAAGTGTTTGTTTGTTCCCCGCTTAGCGAAGGATTTAATTGGCCACTTTTCTGACCACTTCCAGACTATTTAGATCTTCCTGAAGTTCTCTACCATTGTTCTTGTATCTCATTTTTTTCACAATCTTTGCATCATCTTCAAACATATTCATGAATGAATTCACACACACTGGTATGTTAGTATGTATGCATGTATGTAAGTATGTAATTAACTTATCGTAATTACCGAATTGTGCTTATTGGAAAGAGTTCCAAGCTCGTAACTTCCTGTCTCCTGATCAGTTCCATTTTGTACTTATTGATACTTATAATACTTGTCCTAAAAAATGGATTGAGTTAGCATTATCTACCTCCTCGCTTAGCGAATTCCAATAATCAACTACTATTACACTAAAAAAGCACTTTCTTAAATCTTGCAAAGAAGTTTTCTTACGAAGCTTCAAACTAGGGCCTCTAGTTCTAGTGCCAGCCATGTCAAAATATCAATCCCTATTCCACTCCGTCATAACCATGAAGGAATTTAAAATCAATCATTATATCCCCATCAATCTTTTAGCTTCGAGTGATGGTAAGTCTAATTCCCTCAGCCTCCCATCATAGCTGAGATTGCGTATTTCTGGCTCCAGTTTCATGGCATGTCTTTGAATATTTCCAGCTTAACTCCATGTTTTTTTCAAGTGCGGATTCCAAGAGGGGGGCTGCATATTCAAGTTTTGGCCTCACATAGGTTGCATAAATATTTCTGAATATTTCCTTGTCCATTTGCCTGAAGGCTACCCTTACATTTGCTAAGAAAGCATATGCTGCCCTTACTATGCCATTTATATACATTACTGGAGACAAATTGGCCAATATTTTTACTCCTAGATCTCTCTCATTCTCTGTCTCTTGAGGTTCTACTCCTGCCAATGAGTAGTCAAGCTTGGGCCTTCATGCACTTGTACCCATTCTCATTACCTTACATTTTGAAGTATTGAATTTCATTAGCCACTTTCTGACCACTCATGCAGACTATTTAGATTTACCTGAAGTTCTCTACCAATGTTCTCGTTTCTTACTTTCTTCACAATCTTTGTATCATCTGCAAACATATTCATGAAAGAATTAACAGACTCTGGTAGGTCATTTACATATACAAGGAACAAAAATAGCCCTAAAACTGAATCCTGTGGCACTCCACTACTAACTCTTCTCAATTCAGACACTGGGTATCTTACTCTAATCCTCTGTTCCCTTCCTTCTAAGACATTTCCACCTATTCATGCCATAGCTTTCAGCTTCTTAGTAAGTCTCCGGTGGGGGACAGTGTCAAATGCTTTCTGGAAGTCTAGGAATATGCAATCTGCCCATCCCTCTCTCTCCTGTAAGATTCGGCTTACCTCATCATAAACTTCTAGTAAGTTTGTTACTGTTGATCTACCTTCTCTGAAGCCATGTAGACTCACTGACAAAATGTTGAAGGATTCCAAGTGAAGAGAGATATGTTTCTTTAGCTTTTTCTCCATAACGTTCGCTTGTTTCCAGCATATTGAAATCTCCCCTGACTCCAGTGAATTTTTAGATATGATACTTAGTGCCGCTGATATTGAATTTACACATTTCTTAGGTATATGAGGGAATATATCATCAGAACCTGTAGTTCTATGGACATCTTACTCCATCAGCGTTTTGCATACCTCTTTGGCAGAAAGGATGATGTTTTTAATACCGGCCTATGAGCTTCTATCTCCGCAATCTGAGGTGGTAGGGTATATTCTACTGAAAATACTGACGAAAACTCCTTGTTCATTTCTTTGCAGATCTTCTCATCATCTCAGTGATGCTCCCATCTGCTCTCTTAAGCTTTAAAACCTATTCTTTTACCTTCAGTTTTCTTCTTATAAAGCTGTGATAAAGCTTGCGATTTTCTTTAGTCTTCCTGGTGATGTCCCTTTCATAGTCTCTCTCTGCCTGTCTACTTTTACTTAGGTAATCATTTCTTGCTCTTTTATAGATCTGCTAGGCACTTATGTTTTTTCCCCTCCTATGCCTTTTCCAGCATTTGTCTCTCCACTCCTTAGCTCTTTTACACTCATTATCAAACCATTTCTCTCTGGCATGAATTAAACCAACTTTGGTGACAAATATGCCGCTATCTACTAACTTCCCATATTTCTCACAAAAGATGTCGTACAAATCTTGTCCAGATTTGTTGTAAAATCAGGTCCCCCGGTCAATAACTGTAAAAAGCTCATTCATTTTGATGTACTCTCCTTTCGGATAGTTCCTCCTCGTGTCCTCAGTGCCTCTTCTCTCAGGCAGAACATCTTCAATTATATACTCCATCAATAACACAGTGGTGACTCTTTCCAATTGGTGGTTCATACTCATTTTTTTCAATATCCAACACGTTATCTGTGAATACTAGATCAAGTAGCAAAGACTCATCCCCAACCCTGGCCCTCGTTGGCTCCAGTACATGTTGGTGTAGGAAATTCCCTTTTACCCAATCTTGGAATCTTGCCCCCAATGAGTCCTCATCACTGCGTGGGTCAAAATTTATCCAATCTCTCTCTTTATGATTAAAGTGTATGTATATATGCATGCTTAAATCTATGCATGTATGCATGTATATTTGTATGAATGTATGCATGTATTGTATAATATATATGCTGTATTATTGTTTTGAATGTTACATTAGACGTTAAGGTAATTGTTATTTCTTTTTCTTGCAAATCGTTAATAATGGCGTGATTTTGTTGTAGAATAGAGCCATTGCTTTATGGTGAGAAACCGTTTCATTTACAAGAATTTATTTTACAACAATCATAATGGATCATCTCCTGCATCCAGAGAAGCTCAACATTGATCCTAGTGCACCAGATGATGAGAAGGAATACAAACACTGGAAAAAAACTTTTGTCAACTTCATTAACGAGTGTGGAGCCAATGCACCTAACAAACTGCTCTGTCTAACAAAATATGTCTCTGCTTCTGTGCACGAATATATTGCTGATTGTGTAACTTTCGATGCAGCAGTTGGAATCCTGGATAAACTATTCATAAAAAAGAAAAATTTATTTCTACACATCATCTGTTGGTCGCAAGACGACAATAGCAGACAGAGAACATCAACGAATTTTTACAACAGCTACATAAACTGAGTAAGAACTGCCAATTTACAGCTGTTACTGCTGAGCAGTACCGTGAGGACCTGGTTCGAGAGGCCTTCATAAAAGGTCTAAAATATGGCACGCTACATCAGCGGTTACTTGAAAACCAGGAACTAAGTTTGAACCAGGCCTATGAGACCGCAAGGGCACTTGAGCTCGTTCAGCATAATTCTGAACAGTATGCTCAAGCAGCAGCCACCCAAGTTGCTGCTTTACCTGCTAATGATTTGACTGCAATGAAATCTGACAACTGCCGCTTTGTAAGCAATACTGTTGCCTTTTCACATACAGAATCAGTTAATGCTGCCACCACAAAGAAAAATGTTGGTGTTGTGGGGGAATTCTGCTTCTTCATTCTAAATGTCCTGCTCGAACCAGTGAGTGCACATCCTGTGGCAAGGCAGGTCACTGTGCTAAGATATGTCAGTCAAAACATAAGCAAAAAATTGTGGCTGCAACTGTCCATGATGAGTTGTGTGTACTTTCTGCTGCTGCACCTGACTTCTTATCAATTTCTACAGTTCCTGTTTTGATTAATGACTGTAGTGCAACAGCATTGATTGACTCAGCCAGTTCAAATAGCTTTATAGATTACAAATTAGCATTGAGACTGAAGTTGCATATCAAACCCAGTTCCTGAAGTATCACCTTAGCAATGGCATCTAAACGTGCTCCAGCCCAACCTATCTGTCACGCAGATATATTTATAAATAACAAGCATTATAAGAGAACTCACTTAGAGGCAATCGAAGATCTGGGTGGTGATATCATCTTGGGCTTGGATTTCCGAAAAACAGCATGCTGCTGTTACTATCCTGCATGTTGGGCCAAAACCTGAGCTATAGATTAATGACCCAGAAGCCAATATTTGTAGCTAGGCTGTAGCATATCTCTCCAGACCACGTCTATTTGCTAATATGAAGGCAAATGTCAAGCCAATTGTAACTAAATCTCGCAGATACAGTGCTATTGATCAGGAGTTTATAGCTTAAGAAGTTGAGGAGCATTTATTTGCAGAAGGTATTATTGAGCCTAGCTTGTCTCCATGGCAAGCTCAGGTAGTAGTTGTGAAAGATGAACTTGATCGCCGTAAGAAACGTATGTGTGTAGATTACTCCAGTACTATAAATTTGCATGCTGACCTTGATGCATATCCTTTGCCCAAGATCAAATCTCTAGTTAATAAATTGGTACAATACAGAATTTTCTCAACAATTGACTTGAAGAGTGCGTATTATCAGGTGCCTTTATGCGAGGTTGACAAACTGTACACAGCTTTTGAGGCTAATGGACGCCTATTTCAATTCACACGTGTGCCCTTTGGTGTAACTTATGGTGTGGCAGTTTTTCAGCGTGCTATAGACAAATTTGCTGATGAGGAGAGCCTCCAAAATACATTTCCATAGCTGGATAATATTACTGTTGCAAGAGACCTAGCTGAACATGATGAATGTGTCAAAAGATAGTTAGCTGCTGCTAAGAGAATATGTCTTACTTTAAATGAATCAAAATCTACACTGTCAGTTAGTAATATTTCCGTTCTTTGTTATGAAATCAGTGATGGGTTGATTCGACCAGATAAATCTAGGATGCAACCACTTTTTGATCTTGAACCACCTAGGAGTATGAATGCTTTAAAGAGTGTATTAGGCATATTTGCATATTATACCAGGTGGATACCACGTTTCTCAGACTATACTCGGCCATTAATTAAGGCAAAATCTTTTCCACTAACTTCTGAGGCTTGTAAAGCATTTAGCAGTTTGAAGCGACTGCTCATGAATTCTTCTTTACATTGTCCTGACAATTACAAGCGTTTTGTGGTGGAATGTGATGTTCATGTCTCGAACGTTGAATGGGCATGAATTACCTTATCCATCGGTTGAAAAAGAAGCTACAGCAGTGATTGAGGTTGTAAGAAAATGGCATAATTTTTTGTCTGGTCAATGCTTTACCATCGTGACTGACCAGAGATGAGTTGCGTTTATGCTGGACAATTGTAAGCGATCAAAGATTAAAAATGATAAAATCCAAGGATGACGTTCAGAGCTGGCAAATTTTTTTAATGATATTCGTTACCAACCAGGATGCTACACTGTTGATGCTTATACTTTAAGTCGTTCCTTCTACAATGCCAGTTTTTCATCATCTCTCAAGAAATTACATGATGATTTATGCCATCCAGGTTTTACTCGTCTCTCATTATGTGCGATCAAAGAACTTGCCACTCTCATCAGAAAAAGTCAGGGAAGTATGTTCTGCATGTCGTGTATGTGCTGAACTGAAACCACAGTTTGTTTCTATATCTCTTAGGAAATTTATTAAAACTACACAGGTATTAAAACATATTAGCATTAATTTTAAAGGGTCTTTGCCTTCACGGACAAACAACAAGTATCTGTTTGTTGCAGTGGATGAGTTTTCGCTGTTTCCATTTGCAATACCATGTAAGGATGCATATTCCAAGACTGTAATTCAGTGTTTGGAAGCAATTTTTTCGGTGTGTGGCACTCCAAGTTTTGTTCACTCTGACAGAGGCTTAGGGCTCATATCTCAGGAAGTGCATGAACATCTTTTCCTGCATAATATTGCCACAAGCAAGCATACCTATTATCACCCTGAAGGGAATGCACAAGTTAAAAGATACTATGGGATTATTTGGAAAACAATCTGCCTGGCTCTGAGGTCCCGCAATCTCCATGAATCACACTGGGAGGTGGTGATGTCTCTGGCTCTGCACTGTATTAGATCACTTCTATCAACAGCTACAAACTCGACCCCTCATGAGAGGTTTATCGCATTTCTACTACGTTCATCTATGGGGTTTTCTCTTCCTTCTTGGTTGTTGAATTCAGGACCAGTGTTTTTGCGTCATTTTGCAAGGCCTTCGGAAGACGATCCCATTGTTAAAGAAGTGGAGTTAATCCATGCAAATCCAACATATGCACATGTTGGACATAGTGATGGTCGTGAGTCAAATGAATCTCTTCGAAACTTAGCTCCGTGCCCAAGTACTGAAATAAAGGGACCTTCTATTCAAGCAACTGAACCTAAACTTCAAATATCTGAACTTGAGCCGGTCATTGGAGGGGAACTTGATCGATCTAGTTCAGAGCCTTCACCTACACCTTCTCTGGAGGACTCAGCCTCAGTATCTCAAAGAGGTCAGCCCTCTGAGCAGTCCGGTTTGGCACAAAATTCACTTCATCGCTCGCAACGGGAAAGACATGCTCCCCAACGTTATAGCTAGTGAAATTATATGGCCGGGGAGAATGTTGTATATTATATATGCTGCATTATTATGTTTTTCATGTTACATTAGATGTTAAGGTAATTGTTATTTCTTTTGTTCGCAGATTGTTAATTATGGGGTGATTTTTTTTTTCTAAAG
>JAXCGZ010022812.1:0-17500 GCA_037179515.1 Halocaridina rubra | reverse complement strand
TGAGGCGACAAAGACGGCAAAGCACAGGAGCCAGTTCATCTGTAAACTCCTTAAGGAATTTTGCAGGAATACCATTGAGACCGATGCCTTGTTCATCATTAGCGAGTGAAGAACCTTATGATCTTTGTGTGAAGAAAGGATAAGGGAAAGCATATTGTTAGGGAGGGGTATAGATTGAAAGACAGGTGTGCTGTAATCATTTATAGAAGAGTTGGCAAGAAAATGAGGGCCAAAGCGATTGGCTTTGTCAGTGGGAGAGCAAGCTATAGAACCATCAGAACAAATGAGAGGGGAAAAGCTTGAGTTACAGAAGTTTTTGGAGAAGTTTATGACTAAGGATGAGAAGCATTTGTCAGTGAGAGAGAAGTTAAGGCCATCAACTTTCCCTCTTATAAAGGAAGACTTAGACCTTCAAATCTGAGCAGTACAGCAATTCCTAGCTACACTAAATCAGAAGGAGAGGCTTGGTAAGATCGGTGTGCCCGATCCCTAGCCTGGATAGCCATGAAGCAGGTATGATCAAACTAAGATTTTGGGAGAAAGAAAGTTTTTGTAGAGGAGGGGATGTATTCCTCCATTCCCGAGGTCATGATCTCGGAAACTTTTAGGGCTACCTGATCAGGGTTGTTGGACCGAAAGCAGTAGTCATCCCATGGGAAGTCAAAGAGGAAGTTATGAAAGTTTTCACATTGGGTACCCTCAAAGTGCCAAAGGCAGCACAAAGTAGGAGAGATAGGTGAAGGAAAAGCGAAAATGAGAGAGATTGAGATCCCAGAGTGGTCAGATTTACCAAGAGGGGAAAGCACAGAATAATAGTAGTTTTTTCATAATAACAGAAACACTCGTGTCTCTCGACGACTAATAAAATCAAGTGAGTATATTACAAGTGAAACAATATGAAGTCAATTCTGATCCATTAATACACAGCCTCATGACCTATGGTATTTCACAATAGAGTCCAATACATGAGAGGCAAAGGCCTGTATAGACGCAATTGAATTCTGATATTGAAAATATGATAATCTAATGAAGTAAAGAAAAAAAACGCTTAAATTGTCATATGCAAAATCATATTTTACTAGATATTTTTGGACCATATGGAATTAAACAATCTTTTCAGATCTAAACTAAAGCATAAACTATAGCCTCAAGAAGCATCTTATTAACCAACAAGAAAGAGAAACCTGAAGTTATATCTGTTCGTGTGAGTAATGTGAACCAGTGACAAACACATTAGACTATTCATCATTGTACATTTGGCAGTCTAGAATTCATCACAGGTCTAAAAGACGTAGAAAACTTTCTGTGTACTGCTTCAAAATTTTAACTCAAAGTATATTGCTTGTTTAAATGTCTAATGATTAGATGGCAACACAGTTACACACAAATTCACAGTGTTTACTAATGACAAAGGTATCTGGTCTGGGCATGAACATCAGATGATGACTAATTCACGTCCAAATAGCTCTGCCCAAGCAATTTACGTCAACTATAAGAGAACAATTTAGAATCTTTTTGCAAGTCTGATGGCAGTTTAATATCTTTAGTGTGTGAAATGCTATTTTTAGTCGTGTAGTTGGTAGTGCCTTGACTTAGTAATTATAAGTCCTAGGTTCAAGTCCAGGTCGGGATAAAAAAGGGTTCATGTTTTCACATATGTAATGTGCATATTTGGTTATTCTTGGTCCCGAACGAGATTGGGAGTTGAATTAAATGTGAAAATGCAGACACGAGTGCGGTTTGGGAATCTGTAATATGAACATAGTGGCATTCAGATAGAATGCGTTCATTCCTAAGTATAGCAGATATAAGCTATAAGGTTGAATTCCTTTTAACCTTCTGTGTGTAATTGGTAGCGCCTTGACTTAGTAATTATAAGTCCTAGGTTCAAGTCCTGGTCGGGTTAAAAAATTATTCATGTTTTCACATATGTGATGTGCTTATTTGGTTATTCTTGGTCCCGAATGAGATTGGGAGTTCAATTAAATGCGAAAATGAAGCCACGAGTGAGGTTGGGGAATCTGTACTATGAACATAGTGGCATTAAGATAACAATGCGTTAATTCGTATGTATAGCAGATGTAAGCTATAAGGTCTGATTCCTTTTAACCTTCTGTTGTTTAGTTGGTAGAGCCTTGACTTAGTAATTATAAGTCCTAGGTTTAAGTCTCGGTCAGGGTAAAAAAATGATTCATGTTTACACATATGTAATGTGCTTATTAGGTTATTCTTGGTCCCGAATGAGATTGGGAGTTGAATTAAATGCGAAAATGAAGCACGAGTGAGGTAGGGGAATCTGTACTAAGAACATAGTGGCATTCAGATAGAATGCATTCATTCCTAACTATAGCAGATATAAGCTATAAGGTCTGATTCCTTTTAACCTTCTGTTGTGTAGTTGGTAGCGCCTTGACTTAGTAATTATTAGGCCTAGGTTCAAGTCCCGGTCAGGGTAAAAAATTATTCATGTTTTCACATATGTAATGTGCTTATTAGGTTATTCTTGGTCCCGATGTGAGATTGGGAGTTGAATTAAATGCAAAAATGAAGCCACAAGTGAGGTTGCAGAATCTGTAATATGAGCATAGTGGCATTCAGATAGAATGCGTCCATTCCTAAGTATAGCAGATATAAGCTATAAGATCTGATTCCTTTTAACCTTTGGTTGTGTAGTTGGTAGAGCCTTGACTTAGTAATTACAAGTCCAAGGTTCAAGTCCCATTCGGGTTGAAAAATTATTCATGTTTTCACATATGTAATGTGCTTATTTGGTTATTCTTGGTGCCGATTGAGATTGGGAGTTGAATTAAATGTGAAAATGAAGCCATGTTTGAGGTTGGGGTATCTGTGCTATGAACATAGTCGAATTCAGATAGAATGCGTTCATTCCTAAGAATAGCATACATAATTCCTTTTTACCTTCTGTCATGTAGTTGATAGCTCCTTGACTTAGTAATTATAAGTCATAGGTTCAAGTCCCGCTCAGGGTAAAAAATGATTCATGTTTTCACATATGTAATGTGCTTATTTAGTTATTCTTGATCTCGAATGAGATTGGGAGCTGAATTATATGCAAAAATGAAGACGGGAGTGAGGTTGGGGAATCTGTAATATGAGCATAGTGGCATTCAGATAGAATGCTTTCATTCCTAAGTATAGCAGATATAAGCTGTAAGGTCTGATTCCTTTTAACCTTCTGTCGTGTAGTTCGTGGTGCCTTGACTTTGTAATTATAAGTCCTAGGTTCAAGTCCCGGTCTAGGTAAATAATTATTCATGTTTTCACATATGTAATGTGTACATTTGGTCATTCCTGGTCTCGACTGAGATTGGGAGTTCAATTAAATGCGAAAATGAAGACACGAGTGAGGTTGGGGAATCAGTAATATGAATATAGTGGTATTCAGATAAAATGTGTTCATTCCTAATTATAGCAGATATAAGCTATAAGGTCTGATTCCTTTTAACCTTCTGTCGCGTAGTTGGTAGCACCTTGACTTAGTAATTATAAATCCTAGATTCAAGTCCCGGTCGGGGTAAAAAATGATTCATGTTTTCACATATGTAATGTTCTTCTTTGGTTATTCTTGGTCTCGAATGAGATGGGGAGTTGAATTAAATACGAAAATGAAGCCACAAGAGAGATTGAGAAATTTGTAATATGAACATAGTGGCATTCAGATAGAATGCGTTTATTCCTAAGTATAGCAGATATAAGCTATAAGGTGTGGTTCCTTTTAACCTTCTGTCGTGTAGTTGGTAGAGCCTTGACTTAGTAATTATAAGTCCTAGGTTCAAGTCTCGGTCGGGGTAAAAAATGATTCATGTTTTCACATATGTAATGTGCACATTTGGTTATGCTTGGTCCAGAATGAGATTGGGAGTTGAATTAAATGCGAAAATGAAGCCATGAGTGAGGTTGGGGAATCTGTAATATGAACATAGTAGCATTCAGATAGAATGCGTTCGTTCCTAAGTATAGCAGGTATAAGCTATAAGATCTGATTCCTTTTAACCTTCTGTTGTGTAGTTGGTAGCGCCTTGACTTAGTAATTATAAGTCCTAGGTTCAAGTCCCGGTCGGGGCAAAAAAGGATTCATGTATTCACATATGTAATGTGCTTATTAGGTTATTCTTGGTCCCGAATGAGATAGGGAGCTGAATTAAATGCGAAAATGAAGCCACGAATGATTTTGGGGAATCAGTAATATGATCCTAGTGGCATTCAGATAGAATGCGTTCATTCCTAAGTATAGCAGATGTAAGCTATAAGGTCTGATTCCTTTTAACCTTCTGTCGTGCAGTTGGTAGTGCCTTGACTTAGTAATTATAAGTTCTAGGTTCAAGTCCCTGTCGGGGTAAAAAATTATTCATGTTTTCACATATGTAATGTGCTTATTTGGTTATTCTTTGTCCCCAGTGAAATTTGGAGTTGAATTAAATGCAAAAATGAAGCACGAGTGAGGTTGGGGAATCTATAATATGAACATAGTGGCATTCAGATAGAATGCGCTCCTTCCTAAGTATAGCAGATATAAGCTTTAAGTTTTGATTCCTTTTAACCTTCTGTGGCGTGTAGCTGGTAGCACCTTGACTTAGTAATTATAAGTCCTAGGTTCAAGTCCCAGTCCGGGTAAAAGATTATTCATGTTTTGACATGAATACACAATAACGCTATACAATAACCAATTAAGCACATTACATATGTGAAAACATGAATCATTTTTTACCCCGACTGGGACTCGAACCTAGGACTTATAATTACTAAATCAAGGCGCTACCAACTACACACCACAGAAGGTTAAAAGGAATCCAACCTTATAGCTTATATTTGCTATACTTAGGACTGAACACATTCTATATGAATGCCACTATGTTCATATTACAGATTCCCCAACCTCACTCGTGGCTTCATTTTTGCATTTAATTCAATTCCGAATCTTATTCAGGCTATACAATTACCAATTAAGCTCATTACATGTGTGAAAACATGAATCATTTTTTAACCCGACTGGGACTCGAACCTAGAACTTATAATTACTAAGTCAAGGCGCTACCAACTACACAGCACAGAAGGTTAAAAGGAATCCAACCTTATAGCTTATATCTGCTATACTTAGGAATGAAAGCATTCTATCTGAATGCCACTATGTTCATATTACAGATTACCCAACCTCACTCATGGCCTCATTTTCGTATTTAATTCAATTCCCAATCTCATTCGGGCTATACAATAACCAATTAAGCACATTACATATGTGAAAGCATATGTATTTGTTAAGTCGTTGGGTTCTGTGGAGAATTTAATATCATGGAAATGAGCAAAGATGGTACCTGTCCTAAAGATTGAGGAGTACAGATACAGCTCTAAACTATAGACCTGTTTTACTGACCAGTACTGTCAGCAAAATTATGGAGAAACTACTAAAAAAATAAAAACATCTCTCTTCAGTTGGGAATCATTCAACTCTCAGTCAGTGAGACAACATGGCCTCAGAGAAGTCAGGTGTACACTTACAAACTTACGAATACAAGAATTGTATGATGAGGCAAGCCAAGTCCTGCAAGAAATAGATAACTTAACATTTTGAATGTTCAAGTTTTTGGACATAGTATCACAAGAGAGACTTATTAAGACCTGCAGTATCTGAATATCGAAATGTTGGCAGTGGGATTCCAGAGGGATAAATTTTAGGGCCACATCCATTCCTCGTATATATAAATGACCTACTGGAGTCTGCACATTCATTTCTTAAATATGTTTGCAGACGATGCTATGATTGGGAAGATATTAAAAGACAAGTATAAAGGTAGAGAACTTCAGAATGACCAATACAGTCTTCATGACTGGTCAGATAAGTGGAAAAATACCTAATGAGCTCCAATTTCTTAATATGTAAATTAATGACA
This sequence comes from Halocaridina rubra, assembly GCA_037179515.1. NCBI lineage: Eukaryota > Metazoa > Arthropoda > Malacostraca > Decapoda > Atyidae > Halocaridina > Halocaridina rubra. The sequence goes on along the minus strand of JAXCGZ010022812.1, from coordinate 11,591 downwards.
ATGGGCAAGAGTACAGGAAGTTCCAAGTATGGATACTTATTAGCAAGCGCAGAACTTCAGGAAACAGAGAACGGAAGACATCTATGGACAAATGTAATGGCAGCTGTGGAGGATTTCCTATGTGTTATTACTCTTCGATCTTATAACCCCCTAAACTCGGAAATCCTGACACGGCTTCGGTAGAGGCCTACAAGCGATCTCAAAATTAAAATCCTCTACCAATATAATATAATTAATATTACATGCATAGACATACATGCAAATATATAATAAGGGGGTTTGTATACTGCAGATATGTAAATGATTAAATAAACTCTCCTCACCTTAAAGTAAAACTTCCTCATACAGAATAATAGATTTTCCAACATACATTCTACCTACGAGTGTTCAATTAAATGAACTCATTCTGTCCTCACACGTAGTCATAAACATTGTTAGAAATAAGTTAAATCTGTACTCATCTATCCGGAAAATCCAAATGTCGTCAGCAATCACGGGACTCCGAATCAAACTTGAATATCTTCTGTTCACGTATCTTTACCACGTTCTTCTGCTTGAGTGTCTCGTAGTGTCTCACGAGAGTAACTAATTACTCATTAACAAACTTATAAGTACTGTCAATAAACACAGTAAACATAAGTGCCTCGTAGCTTCTCACGACAGCAACTGAGAATAAACTCACAAATGAAACAAAGCACAAACCCTATCGTTCATTCAGCACAAGAAAAATCATGTTTTGAACACGTGGACAATTATAATTGCGAAGAACTCTCTGTTTACACAAAGTAATTAACGTTATCATGACGCGGTAAAAGATTAATTGGCAGGAAGCCTACCAAAGCAGATTTCGCTCTCGACTTCGGAGCTATACATACACTATGCATAAGGATACTTATACATAATATAAATGAATAAGTATTCATATGCGTAAATTTTATATAAATGAATAAGTATACATACAATGTCTGTAAATCTACATACATGCACTTAAACTACACACTCTTAGCAACCATGCTGTTGACCCTCATGCAAATGGACAAGGAAATCTTCAGATATATTTATGTGAGATATGTGAGAGCAAAGCTTGCATATGCCGCACCTTTTTGGAATCCACACTTGAAAAAACACATAATGAAATTAGATAATTCAAAGGAGTGACTTAGTCTTACCGTCACTCTAACCTAAAATGAAGAGGGGATATGGTAAGAGTTTTTACATTTCTTCATAGTTTTGCCAGCGTGGATATGGGAGGCTCAAGAACAGGAGGTCATTACTTGAATCCTCGAAGGAAAACTTCTTTGCATTATGTAAGGATTTTAGTGTAAGATTAGATGATAACTGGAATTCACTAAGGGAGGAATGATTAGTGTTAAATGGGTCCAAAGATTTAGGGATATATTTAAGAGTCAGTGAGTAAAAAGATGAAACCAATAAGGAAACAGTGAATTGAGTGCATAAGGCTCTTTCCCACAAGCAAAATTAGGTAAATACTTCTGCCGATCTATCTGTCTATCTGTATATATATATATATATATATATATATATATATATATATATATATATATATATATATATATATATATATATATATATATATATATATATATATATATATATATATATATATATATATATATATATATATATATATATATATATATACATATATATATATATATATATATATATATATATATATATATATATATATATATATATGGATAGATAGATAGATATGTAGATAGATAGATATATGTATATATGTATATATATATATATATATATATATATATATATATATATATATATATATATATATATATATATATATATATATATATATATATATATATATATATATATATATATATATATATATATATATATATATATATATATATTATATATATGTATATATATATATATATATATATATATATATATATATATATATATATATATATATATATATATATATATATATATATATATATATATATATATATATATATGTATATATATGTATATATATATATATATATATATATATATATATATATATATATATATATATATATATATATATATATATATATATATATATCTACCTATCTATTCATATATATATATATATATATATATATATATATATATATATATATATATATATATATATATATATATATATATATATATATATATATATATATATATATATATATATATATATATATATATATATATATATACATATATATATATATATATATATATATATATATATATATATATATATATATATATATATATATATATACATATATATACATATATATATATATATATATATATATATATATATATATATATATATATTTATATATATACATATATATTATATATATATATATATATATATATATATATATATATATATATATATATATACATAGAGAGATAGAGAGAGAGAGAGAGAGAGAGAGAGAGAGAGAGAGAGAGAGAGAGAGAGAGAGATCGGCAGATATTTTACCTAATATTGCTTGAACACCATATAAACAGAATTCTATAAATTGATCAGCAAACTAGCTAATAACAAAAAGATTATTGATTTGTACGAGTCCTACGAAGTCACCAGTCCCTCCCTTCCCTACTTTTATGGTCTTCCAAAAACTCACAAAGACGGTAATATCTTTACACCCCATAATATCATGCAAGGGTTTTTTCATATAAAAGAGCCGCAGGTGGCTGGCAAGTCTGCTTTCCCCCTTTTGGACTCCTTCTCTCCCCTTCATCTCCAGTACTTTGAACCTTTTAATCATAAATTTCATTATACAAATATTCCCTTCCATAATATAAATCTCCTTAGTTTAGTTGTAAAATCTCTGCTCAATTAAGGTTCACTAGACGACATTCTACAGGTTCATGGCATTTAATCGATTCCCTCTGATGAGCATTATTCACTTAGTTTTTAAAAAACTATTGATTTACTTACATTATGCGTCACTAATAACGTATCTCTTTTAATAGAAGTTTTTGGAAGCATACCTTTCGGTGTAGTATTGGAAGTCCATTATTTCCTCTTCTTGCAAGCTTGTATGTGGAATTTTTTTAGGTCATAGACATAGTCATAGATTTTATTGCAAAATATTTAGCATACATACAGGAATAAATATGTACATTATATTCAGAGGCACTAGCCTGCTGAGCAAGAGCTTCTTGGCAGGTAGTTTAATATACATTTCACATAATTTAAAGTATGACGGCAATAGTTAACAAAAGCTCCAATATAGCAATCTCATACTTATGAAAGATATAGGGAGAAAAATGTGGAAACCAAGCGGAAGGTAGAGGAAGAGAAGAGGTTGGCAAATGTTAGGTGGGGACAGGATTTTAGTAGGTCATATGAGGAGAATAAAAAGAAGTTTTGGAAAGAAGTGAAGAGAGCAAGGAAGGGTGGATCGAGGATGGAAGAGACAGTGAAAGATGTGAATGGACAGATGTTAAGAGGGAACGATGCAAGGAAAATATGGGCAGAAAATTTTGAGTGCTTGCTGAATGTTGAGGAAGATAGAGAGGCAGCTATAGTGGCAGTGGGAGGGGTTCAAGGGCCAGTAATGGGAGATGAAAATGAGAGAGAGATTACAAGAGAGGAGGTGAAAAGGGCATTGTATGAAGCGAAAGCAGGTAAAGCACCTGGAATGGATGGTGTGAGAGCGGAGATGTTGAAAGAAAGGGGTGTGACTGCATTGGAATGGTTAGTGAGAGTGTTTAATATATGCTTTATGTTGTCATTGGTGCCAGTGGATTGGGTGATTGCCTGTATAGTGCCCCTATACTAAGGTAAGGGAGATATGTATGAATGCAATAATTTTAGGGGTATAAGTTTGCTAAGTGTGGTAGGAAAAGTGTATGGTAGGATACTGGTTAATAGGATTAGGGATAAGACAGAATATGTGATCGCGGAAGTGCAGAGTGGTTTTAGAAGAGGTAGAGGTTGTATAGATCAGATTTTTATAGTTAGGCAGTTATGTGAGAAATATTTAGCAAAGGGTAAGGATGTGTATTTTGCATTTTTGGATCTGGAGAAAGCATATGATAGAGTTGATAGAGAGGCTATGTGGAATGTTTTGAGATTATATGGAATCAATGGTAAATTGTTGCATGCAGTGAAGAGTTTGTATGAGGGTAGTAGAGCTTGTGTTAGGGTAGGGAATGAAGTGAGTGAGTGGTTTCCAGTGAGTGTGGGACTGAGACAGGGATGTATGATGTCACCATGGCTGTTCAATTTGTATATTGATGGAGTTGTAAGAGAGGTGAATGAGCGAGTGCGTGGTCGAGGTTTGAGAATGGTAGATGGGGATGATAACGAGTGGGAGCTGAATCAGTTGCTGTTTGCAGATGATACTGTGGTGGTGGCAGATTCAGAGGAAAAGCTGTGTCAGTTAGTGTCAGAATTGGGAATGATGTGTGAGAGAAGGAAGCTGCGAGTGAATGTGGGAAAGAGTAAGGTTATGAGGTGTACAAGAAATGAGGATGGCGCTGGATTGAATGTTATGTTGAATGGAGAGACACTTGAGGAGGTTAATCAGTTTAAGTATTTAGGCTCGGTTATAGCTGCAAATGGTGGAGTGGAAGCAGATGTGTGTCACAGAGTGAATGAAGGATGTAGAGTGTTGGGTGCATTGAAAGGAGTGGTGAAGAATAGAGGGTTGGAAATGAATGTTAAGAAAGTTTTGTATGAGAAAGTGGTTGTGCCAACTGTGCTTCAGGCACTCAGGCGCCTTGCTGTAACCCCATAAATGGATGAGAAAATGGGTAATAAGGAAAAAACTTCTCCACACATTGTCATTAACACTGTCAACCTAATGTGCATAATTAAATCTGCCCTTTCTGCACATTGACTGGCCAGTTATACTAAGGTTAGCAAAGGACGTCGTGCGAACATATGTCTAGTGGTGAGACACTGCAGTAGGAAGAGATCCTAGTGAGTTGAAAAAAAAGATTTCAATATCGAGAGCTACTTAGACAGCAAAAGATAGTCGGGGATCAGGCGGGTGTCATCATATAAAAAAATTACCATGTACTTTGTAATAAAAATCACTAATAAACCAAACAATTTCATCATGAATGGCGAATTTGTTTGACTAAAAAGGACTTGAAAATTAAAGAAAAGAATGCCGATTGAACACTTAAACGCCTTTGCATTTTTGTTATCATTTTTGTAGCTGTTGTGATCGTTATTATTCTTATTAGTCTTATCATTATCATTATTATTATTATTATTATTATTATTATTATTATTATTATTATTATTATTATTATTATTATTATTATTATTATTATTATTATTATTATTATAATCCCCCGAGGGAAGGGAGCTAGAATACTTCCTCCGTGTTTCCCTGCGTGTCGTAAGAGTCGACTAAATGGGGAGGAGCGAGGGAACTGGGAATCTTCTCCTCTCTATTTTCTTTTCCATAAGAGTCAGAGTATTTTGCCTTGACTCAGCCACTCCCCTTACAAGGTGAAAATATTATTATTATTATTATTATTATTATTATTATTATTATTATTATTATTATTATTATTATTATTATTATTATTATTATTATTATTTATGAATCATTCGCTACATATTTTGTAACAATTGTTTTGAAATTAAAAGGGTGACTTTCTAATAAGAATTAAAGAATTCTTGTTCAAATAACCAAATCAGTCCCAACAATAAATTTTCAAAAAAGTAAAAGGAGAAACTTTGTCCATTAAAGGCAACATATAAAATTAAGCCAGAAATAAAACTTGAAAATGCAAAACTTGAGCTTAAGATTAAATGAAGTACTTCATAAAAGGCCATCATACAGAAATTACTTTTTTTTTTCAGGCTAACGACAGTTACTTACAAAATATATCGCTATTTACTATTAATTGAAGATATTGTAATTTCTGTAGTGCTTAAAGTACCTAACTTCTATAATTCTGTACTTTTGTTGAACTTATCCTGCACTTGTTTTGTCATTGATGATTCAGTTATCTTTCTCTTTACTAGATTACTACAAGATTATATAACTTTGGATTTTCTGTTTTCATATTTTATTATTAATATCTAAAATAACACAAACAAAATTAATTATTTGCAATCTTTTACCTAATTAATACATACTGAAGTGTAATTTTGGCATGGTGTTCAATGAATACATCCCAATTTTGATTTTGGAGCATTCCTTATTATTATATTCCTAACAGTCCGAATTAAAAAAATATGAGAGTTGCATCATAATTACTTAATAACATTGGTTACTCTTTGAAATTAGAGTGGCATGGTAAATCTAAAAGATTAACCCACCTTGGATATTTCAATATTTCTCCATCAGTGAAACAACATATAGAAAAAAAATATCGCTATATTTCGGGTCCTAACTGGACCCGTTCTTAAGCACAAGTGAGTTTAAAATAACAATGAGAATGGGAGTAAAAACAAAAAGGACTTAGGAGACCTGAGCGATTTAATAATTAAATATAGTAAGTCAGGTCTAATCCAAAAGGAATAATGCCCTCAATCAAAGAAAACCGACAAAATAATTAATTAGTCATTAGCAATAAAATATGCTAATCTCTAATTACAAATAGGACCAATGAGCTCTAAATCACACAAACCTAACAGAAAAAAAAATAAAAAAATAATATACATATATATATATATATATATATATATATATATATATATATATATATATATATATATATATATATATATATATATATATATATATATATATATAATATATATATATATATATATATATATATATATATATATATATATATATATATATATATATATATATATATATATATTGGATTCCTTTTAACCTTCTGTGGTGTGTAGTTGGTAGCGCCTTGACTTAGTAATTATAAGCCTTAGGTTCGAGTCCCGGTCGGGGTAAAAAATAATTCATGTTTTCACATATGTAGTGTGCTTATTTGGTTATTGTATGACCCGAATGAGATTGGGAATTGAATTAAATGCGAAAATGAAGCCACGAGTGAGGTTGGGGAATCTGTAATATGAACATAGTGACATTCAGATAGAATGCGTTCATCCCTAAGTATGGCAGATATAAGCTCTAAGGTTGGATTCCTCTTAACCTTCTGTGGTGTGTAGTTGGTAGCGCCTTGACTTAGTATTTATAAGTCTTAGGTTCGAGTCCCGGTCGGGGTAGAAAATGATTCATATATATATATATATATATATATATATATATATATATATATATATATATATAGATAGATAGATAGATAGATAGATAGATAGATAGATAGATAGATAAAAATATATATGCAAATACATAAACATATACGTATAAATATATATACATGCACACATATTCACACACGAGTGCATATAAAGAATAAAAAGTATGTAAGATGATTAACCTAACTGAAATATAAAAAAAATATTAGGAAAAATGAGACTAATGCTAATAATAATGATACAAATAATTGTAATAATCCTAAAATTAATAATAATACCAGAAATGCTAACAATGGTAATAGAACAACAATAACGACCAATGCAATATATGCACTCGTGTGTGTCAATATGTGTGCATGTATATATATTTAGATGTTTATGTTTATGTATATGCATGTTTATATGTGTGTATGCATATATATTTTAACTATATATATATATATATATATATATATATATATATATATATATATATATATATATATATATATAAGAACATAAGAACATAAGAATAGAGGACACTGCAACATGCCTACTGGCACACACGAGGCAGCTCCATTTTTTAATTGTATTTTCAGCATGTCTAACCTATTCTATTCTACTCTACTTATTTATTCTGTTTTTCTTTTTATGATTTTTCTAATAAGCACTAACCTATTCATACCCACCCTACCTCTGTCATATGTCTATCTAATCTACATTTGAAGGTGTCTAAGGTATTGGCATTTACTATCATACTAGGAAGCTTGTTCCATGCATCAGCTACTCTATTACCAAACCAATTTTTACCAATTTCCCTTCTGAACCTAAATTTATCAAGCTTAAATCCATTATTACGAGTTCTGGTTTGATCATGAATTTTTAAAACTTTATTAATATCTCCCTTGTTAATCCCTTTAAACCATTTATACACTTCAATCACATCCCCCCTAACTCTTCGCCTCTCTAGAGAATGTAGATTAAGTTTTTTTAATCTGTCCTCATATGGTAGATTTCTGATATTGTGTATCATCTTGGTCATTCTTCGTTGCACTCTCTCCAAGGATTCAATTTCCATTCTATAATAGGGTGACCAGAATTGCACAGCATAATCTAAATGGGGCCTAACTAATGCAAGATAGAGCTGCAAAATAACTTTTTCCGTCCTATTGCTAACGCTTCTTGAGATAAATCCTAAAATTCTGTTTGCTTTATTTCTGACTGCTTTGCATTGCTCTCTTGGCTTAAGACTACTACTCACAAGAACTCCCAAATCCCTTTCACACTGAGAACTCATGATTTCATGGTTATTTAGCTTATAACTAGTATTGTCTTTTATAGTACCCATTTTAACTACTTTACATTTTTCAACATTAAATTCCATTTGCCATTTGTCCGACCATTCAGATAATCTATTTAGATCTTCCTGTAAAGCATGAATGTCTTCTTTTCCATTTATAGTTCTACCTATTTTAGTGTCGTCTGCGAATTTACTTAGGTTACTACTGATATCCGAATCCAGATCATTTAGATATACGATGAATAATAGAGGACCCAGTACCGAGCCTTGTGGTACCCCGCTTGTAACCGAGCCCCACTCTGATTTCTCTCCATTTATGCAAACCCTCTGTTTTCTGTCTTTTAACCATTGTTTGATCCATCTGAGCACAGCTCCTCCTATACCATGAGCTTCCAGCTTTTTAACTAATCTTTTGTGAGGAACTCTATCAAAAGCTTTGCTAAAATCTAGATATATTGTATCATATTCTTTGCCACAATCTACTGCCTCGTAAACTTCTGAATAAAAAGACAGTAAGTTTGTAAGGCACGAAAAACCCTTAAGAAACCCGTGTTGTGAAAGTTTTATCAGTCTGTGTAATTCTAGATGTGCCCTTATTTTATTTGCAATTATGGATTCTAGAATCTTACCCACTGTTGACGTTAAACTTACCGGCCTATAATTATTCTTTTTAACACGTTCTCCTTTTTTAAATATTGGTACCACATCTGCCAATTTCCACTCCATGGGTACCGATCCTAATTTTATTGAATTATTAAATAATGCAGTTAGAGGACAACTAAGCTCTTCCTTGCATTCCTTTAATATTCTAGCATATATTCCATCAGGTCCCGGAGATTTATGAGCCTTTAATTTATCTATTTCTTTTATTACCTCCTCTCTCGTAATATTTATTGAACTAAGTATATTATCGGGACTGTCTCTGTAAATGGATTCTACTTCCGGAATATTTTCCAAGTTTTCATTTGTAAATACAGATAAGAAATAATCATTTAAACATGTACACATCACTTTATCGTCATCTGTGATATGGCCATTGGCTACTTCAATTGGTCCGACTTTTTCCTTAAATTTTGTTTGATAATGTTGATAAAACCCTTTAGGATTTTCTTTAGCTTCTCCTGCTATTCGAACTTCGTATTTTCTTTTCGACTCTCTAACTATCTTTTTAACTTCCCTGTTTAACTGTATATATTGCTGCCTCACCTGCTCTTCACCTCTTTTTAGTTTCCTGTATATTCCTCTTTTAATACCTATAAGATTCTTTATTCTATTGTTCATCCATTTAGGGTCATTTTTTCTTGATCTGCAATGTTTCATGGGAATATAGTCTCTCTGACTATTCTTAAGAGTCATGACAAAATTGTTATATTCCTCATCCAAATTTATATTAACTGACGGGCTGCTGTTCTTTCCTGTGAGAGAATTTAATGTATTGATCTTATCTTGTGATAATCCTTGGCATGTGGTACCCAAATTTCGGGGTAATCCGCTACCTGCGACCTGACCTGCTGGATTAACTACCCACATCTGTACCCCAGAAATCCCTTCCCATACCTCATTAGATAATTTAGTTTTTAAGCCCTCAAAATCTCCTGCTCTAAAGTTTGGAACAATATTCTTATTTTCCTTTATAGTTTCCTTGAAAATTATGTTAAATCTAATGGAATCATGGTCACTGTTGCCCAATTTTTCACCAACTTCTAAATTTGTAACCATATTCTCTCTATTACTAAGAACTAAATCTAGTGTATTCACCCCCCGTGTTGCTTCATGTACATGCTGAGAAAGGAAATTGTCTTCTACTACTTCCAAAAACTCCTTAGAGCTACTATCACCTGTTATGGTTTCCCAGTTAATATGTCTAAAATTAAAATCGCCTACAATGCAAACTCTATTTGACCTGCTCACTTTAGAAATTTCATCGTATATAACTTGCGACTCTATATTATCTAGATCAGGTGGTCTGTAGACTACTCCTACAACTAGACTTTCTATATTATTTTTAATTTCAACCCATAAGGTTTCTGAATTTAGATTTGTCTTAATTCCAGACTTAATGCAGCTTCTGAGGCTATCTTTAATATACATAATTACCCCTCCCCCTCTTTTATCTGCACTACGATCAGCATTATAAAGTTTATATCCTGTAATTATGTACTCAGCTTTAAGGTGTTTGCTTTCTAATTTAATCCAACTTTCACTAATGCATATTATATCCGGTCTCTCACTACATACTATGGCTCTCAGTTCTTCTATCTTGTTACCTAAACTACGGCTATTTGTATAATATACTTTTAAACTTTCTCTAGCTTCACCCTTCTTGTGGCTATTCTTTTTGTTAATATTTGTTCTATGTAACAAATGGTTCTTATCCTTAGACTCCCAGTTATTTGACCCACTATTTACTGAACCCTTACTGACTAATTTCTCTGCACAAGTATTAATCATTTCATTATTTGTGTCTAACAAAACCCCCTACCTCTCTGTCTATCATACCAGCCAATACCGAGACACCTGAATTAGAAAGATGCACTCCATCCCTTGCATACATATGCTTACGACTAGTGAAGTGATCCCACCCGTCTATAAAACCTATATTATTCTCCCGACAGAAGACTTTCATCCTAGCATTTACTCCTATAGCTCGAGACCACCACTCTGAACTTTGGCTAAGCCTAGGGAGAATACCACACATCACAGGAACTGCACCCCTTTTCCTAATCTTATCCAGGGCTTGTCTATACAACCTAATCAGCTCTTCACTTCTACCATCCTGCACGTCATTTCCCCCAGCTATCAAACAAACAACATCTTTTTTCTCAATCCAGCTATTTATTGACTCACCCACCTTCTTCATACCTGCTCCAGGGAAAAAATATTTTCCTCTAACTCTATGCCTGAGTTTCCTGTCTACATATCTGCATAGTGAATCCCCTACAATTACCAAAGAACGAGACTTATCCGGAGGATGGGTTACTCCGACCTTGGGAGACTTACCTAGGCTCTTGACCTGAGAGCTTTTCCCACTTCCATTTTTACGATCGCTAGTACACCTAT
>JAXCGZ010022811.1:107500-115000 GCA_037179515.1 Halocaridina rubra | reverse complement strand
TGGCTGGCTGGCGGGAGGGAGGGAGGGAGGGAGGGAGAGAGAGAGAGAGAGAGAGAGAGAGAGAGAGAGAGAGAGAGAGAGAGAGAGAGAGAGAGAGAGAGAGAGAGAGAGAATATAAGGCGAAGATATTTATGGAAAGGATTCAATGGAATTAAAAGCAAAAATCTCTTTTGTTCTCTATACACATCAAAACCGTCCTGTATATTGCTCGGTTTAACTCTCTTGTTAGCGCATAAAATAATGAAATAATGATACATTCTAAAACAATTGAACCTTGGCTATATAAAAATCAGGTCAGTCTGGTCACGTGGACCATTCAGTAGCTCGTGTTAGTCTTCAAAGAGATTAAGGTCAAACATTATGCTTATGTACGTTCAAATGGGCAAGTCCTTTATTCATTTACTTTTATCATATGCACAACACAGATCTATCTATCTACCTTGGCTGTTTCCCCCTTAAATTGGGGGGTAGCCGACATCAAGAAAGGAAAACAATAAGGGGATTACTTTGCTCTATGGACAATGACGAGGGAGCTAGCGACCGTTCAGATGGCACTGTTGGAGTGCCACAACCCATCCCCCCGGCTCTTCCACAACCTGTGTCGCTTCACAACTACCAACTCCTCCTACTGCCCCCACCACAAAATATTTTGTGTGTGAATACTTGCCATATATTTATGTATACTTTTTGTATACTGCAGATATACAATGGTCGCAGATCCCATTGGAATGGGAAAGTGGCCGAGTCAAAGCATACACATTCGCCAAAAGCGAAATATACTACGATTACTCTTATCAGCTCCTTGGGAAAATAAAGGTTGCTACAAATCACCATCACCACCCTGCTTAGGTCACCCACACGGAAAGTGGGCATGGATCTTCTGCCGTGAGACCCGACAACCGCAGCTGGTATATTACCACCTCTTCATCTCATGGCAACAACCCACGGAGCAAGAACAACCAGTGACATTACGTGAAAACTAAAAAAATCTGGAGTAAAATATATATCATCCAGCCTTCATTCCCCAGCTCTAACCTGTCTGTGTCCATCCCCTTTTAAATAGGGGATTAATAGTGACCCATAAAATGGGAAAAACAACATTCAAATATAGAATAAGAGAATTATGAGAAAGGAAAAAACTGGGGTGACTAATTTCTAGATATCAGTTAGAGCCATTTAAGTGCCGAACTGACTTAGATATTGATAAAATAAAACTGGCACTCTTCATGCGGTGCCAATAGGATTCGGTTTTACGTCACGAACTCCCTTTTCTACTAAGGGCTAGGACGGTTGCCTTCTTACGAAGGACTTGTTTTGGCAGATGTAATCGTTACCCTGAGTGTATGTCCTTACTAACCTCAGTCCGTGACAGGGCGCGAACCCTCGACCTGCCTCCTCAGAGTCGCAGACGCTACCATTTTGCCACGGAGACTACAATTTAAAATTATTATATATTTTTTTTAAATTATTTTCTAATTTTTCTTTTCTTATCCAAATTGTTTCCCTTGATGGAATAATAATAGTAATAATAATAATAATAATAATAATAATAATAATAATAATAATAATAATAATAATAATAATAATAATATTAATAACAAAAACAAGAACAAGAACAAGAACAAGAACAAGGACAAGGACAAGGACAAGAACAAGAACAAGAATAAGAATAAGAATAAGAAGACGACGACGACGACGACGACGACGACGACGACGACGACGACGACGACGACTACTACTACTACTACTACTACTACTACTACTACTACTACTACTAATAATAATAATAATAATAATAATAATAATTCATTCCGAGTTGGTTATTAAGGAGTCTGTGATCGCCGTGGCCCAGTGGTAAGGCTAGTGACTTTGATATGTCAGGCAATGATTTCGAGGCCACCCACGGTTTAAGGTTCAAAAAGGGCATTCACCAATTTGCCAAAACCAAAATCCTTCGAAAGAAGGCACCGTCTTGGCCCTTGATAGAAAAGGGAATCTGTGACGTAAAACCGATCAGGTTTAAGAAAACACAGGCTTTTGATAGAGAACAGAAAGTCTAGCCAATTCCTAGAAATTTCTAAGTATCGATCATGCACCTAACCAACTAAGATCTTATTAATATATTACATTCGATATCTCACTAAATTTGAATCCCAAAATAAGCAGAGTTTTTAGGGTGTGTTATTTTGTGTTGTTAATACTGCTATCACAGACATTGAAAAAATGTAGTCACCGTGGCTCAAGCGGTAGCGTTCACGACTTTGAGGCGTCACCCCGAGGGTTCGCGCCCCGTCATGGTCTGAGGTTAGCAAGGGCATGCACTCAGGGTAACGATTACATCTGCCAAAACAAGTCCTTCGCAAGAAGGCAATCATCCTAGCCCTTAGTAGAAAAGGGAGTCCGTGACGTAAAACCGGAACAGACATTGAAAAAATGTCGAAGCAGCAACCCCTTCCAGCTCGAAAAGGTTGTCAGCACACCTGGACGAAGTTTCGAGCGCCAACAACCATTAGTAAACCAAGAGGAGTTGGACTGCTTACATCCATATTGAACAAATGCCAAGGTGTCGAATGCGAAGCAATGGATTCTGTTCCACCTCATCTCCTATTCCTCAACTGGACGATTTCGCTTCCGTCTTTATTCAGAATATAAGGAAAAATCACCTCCTCAGCTGAGATAGTATTCCTCAGCAATTTTAAAGGATATTGGTCTTACTGTAGCGACTCTTTAAGGTCTGTATTCCATTGCAGTCCTTAGAATCATATCCTTGCAAGCATGCTTTCACTATTCCCGTCACTTGTACTCAATCCTTTCAAGATCTCCATTCCTTTAACATCAAAGAAAATCTCTCTCTCTCTCTCTCTCTCTCTCTCTCTCTCTCTCTCTCTCTCTCTCTCTCTCTCTCTCTCTCTCTCTCTCTCTCTCTCTCTCTCTCTCTCTCTCTCTCTCTCAGATGTACGCAATATTATATATTTAGAAGAAAAAACATCATATAGTGACCAGTATATAAATACACATACAAAATGCCTCACACAGATATGCATACCATAGAGACAGTAACCATTGGAAAGAGAGAGAGAGAGAGAGAGAGAGAGAGAGAGAGAGAGAGAGAGAGAGAGAGAGAGAGAGAGAGAGAGAGAGAGAGAGAGAGAGAGAGAGAGAGAGAGAGAGAGAGAGACACTGGCAGAAAAAATGTGTGTATATATATATATATATATATATATATATATATATATATATATATATATATATATATATATATATATATATATATATATATATATATATATCTATATATATCTATATATATATATATATATATATATATATATATATATATATATATATATATATATATATATATATATATATATATATATAGCTCGTATAACTGAAGTTTGAGGTAAATTGCTTTGCGATTTTGATAAATTGAGTTTATACTTTTACCTGAATATATTGATTAAGACCATTGCCCGATTTCTTAAACAGTGTAAACCCAGGATACCATATTGTCGGTTAGCTAGACACACACAAATGGATTTCATAAACGCATCTGACGCGGTTCTGTGTATAGCTAGGAAACAGCGTCAGATGCGTTTATGAAATCCATTTGTGTGTCTAGCTAACTAACAATACGGTATCCTAGGTTTACACTGTTTAAGAAATCTTGCCCATAAAACGAATATTCTTTCGACTTATTAATCAGTTGGTCCATTAAGCCGCAAATATCCCTTTCTCTATTAAATATCTTGGAAAAGCTAAAGTATAAAATCAACCAGTTCTTGAGAGTGAATAGAAACTCTTCCTTTCCTCGGCCCAAGTCAAGTAATTAAGTTATAAAATATTCATAAGCAAGTTGTCCCGTAATAGAGAATATTCTTAAGAATATGAGAAAATTTCTCTATGCTCGGAAATGCGTTGGCGAAAGTGTGTTATGTAATATTAACCTTTAAACTTTTTATAAAACTCGTTTTTAGGGGGTTAAAATTAGATTTTTTTAAAATATATATATATATATATTTTTTAAAGAAAATGGATAATATATTAATTTTAGTTATATATATATTGGTTATGTTTTTGCATACGTCTGCATAAATTAAAGAAAGTTATTCTCTCTCTCTCTCTCTCTCTCTCTCTCTCTCTCTCTCTCTCTCTCTCTCTCTCTCTCTCTCTCTCAGGATAACCCTGTATACCTGTTACGTTATTCACAGTGGATGCGGCAGCTCAATGGTCAAAGCACTTAACTCAGGAAGTAATAAACCATGTTCGAACCACTCGCGGGGCATTCGGAAGGGCATCTAGTTTTAAATGCATCCTATGTGTCCATAGAACGGTAAAATTATAGTGTATTATGGCGTATTCTCTTCTACCTTCACAATACATTTTTACTTATTCCTTCAGCCCCCATATTCAAGAGTACTACTGCTTTTTCTCCGTAGAGTCATTTATGTATTGCTCAAAGAAGTAATTACATGTTATTTTGGCAATATATGGGAAAAAGCTCTTAAGGGAACATCATATATAACACGGTCAGTCATATATATATATATATATATATATATATATATATATATATATATATATATATATATATATATATATATATATATATATATATATATATATATATATATATATATATATATATATTAAAGAGGCATTTTGAATATGTATATATCTATTTTTGTATGCATTCTATTAGCATAATCGGTTTATTATGAGCGAGTGTGTGTGTGCTTCCGTGTGTATATGTATTTGTGTGAGTGTGTGCGTGTGTGTATGTGAGAGAGAGAGAGACAGAGAGAGTGAAAAAATGTTCTGGGATGAGGGATGGATGTATCTTGAAGCTGATGTTTCTCCTTTGGGAAGAAGTTGAAAGCATTAATAATAATAATAATAATAATAATAATACTTTATTTCCAACATACATTGGGTATTCAAATATGGGTGTACAATTAAAATTTACAAGTAAAATCTTCCTTTAAGAGTAACTTCTTAAGATTATATTTAAAAGTATACACTGAACCAGCATTTTTTAGTTCTCTGGGAAGCTGATTATATAAATGAGGTCCACGAATGTTTATATCTCTTGAGCCAATATCAGTTTTAGACCTTCGTACTAATAAATCTTCCCCTTGACGGGTAGTTAACCCGGTAACTGAGCTTACTGTGGAAAAATTATACAAGCAATCAGGAATATTGTTTCTTAGTATATTAAAAACAAAGGTACATATATCAAAAACATATTTATCTCTAATCTTTATCCATTCTAGATCTTTTAAAACAGGAGAGATGTGCTCGTATTTTCTTACATTGCCAACAGCCACTCGTGCTGCAAAGTTTTGTAACTTTTGTATTCTTTGTAATTGAGTCTTATTTGTATATCCCCAAACTTTGAGACAGTAATTAATTAAACTCATAGCTAAGGACTGGACAATTATTATACGAGTTGATGTTTCAAATGAGTCTTTTACCCTATTTAGATATATTAGAGTACCCATTACTTTTTTATAAATTTCATCTATATGCATTTCAAAATTCATGTAACGGTCAAAATAGACACCTAGGTTCTTTACCGAGTTCATTGGCTTAATGATATTACCGTTAAAATTTATATGAAGATTGTCATCAACTTCTGATAATAATTGTCTGGATCCGATAAGAATAGATTGGGTTTTAGTTTCATTAAGTAACAGACCATTTTTTAGAAAGTAACGTTTAGCCATATACAAAATTTCTTCTGCTCTACGAATAATATTTTCTAAATCATTAATTTCTCCTTCAATTAAGATTTGAGTATCGTCAGCATATTGAATGACATAACAGTTAGGTAAATATTTTACTAGATCGTTTACATATATTAGAAAAAGTATAGGTCCTAGGATCGATCCCTGAGGGACCCCAAACAATACCTTCTTGGAACTTGAAACTGTATCTTTTATTCTGACTGACTGGTAGCGGTTTTTTAAATAGTTCTCGAACCAGCTTGGGTCAATGTTCATTTTTTTGCATTTTTCTAATAATATACTATGGTTTACACTATCAAAAGCTTTAGAAAGATCGAGTAGTAGTAGCAATGATATTTTCTTATTATCTATATTTTTGTATATTTCATCTGATATTTTCAATAAGGCAGTTTCAGTTGATAATTTTGGCCTGAAACCGTGTTGACTTTTTGCAATAAGTTTATTTTTTTCAAGAAACTCACTTAACTGATTTGCAACAATCTTTTCAAGTATCTTTGATAAAATTGGTAGTAAAGAGATTGGTCTATAGTTAGAGACGTCGTCAGGATTTCCATTTTTAAAACCAGGAATTACATGGGGATTTTTCCATAAATCTGGGTAGATATTGGTAACTATGGAAGTATTGATTATTACCGTCAGATAATAAGCTATTACAAATAATGAATCTCTAATAAAACGAAAACAAATTCCATCTGATCCATATGCATTAGAGTCTTTCAGATTTTTTATTACTAAGATTACTGTATTACAATCTACTGTAGTAGGGTTAAAGACATCAGTACTTCTATTGAATGCACTATGTTCTTCCAAATTTACATTATTATTATTATTGCTACCATCATCACTATTATCATTACCATTACTACCACCATCATTATTATTTACACCATTATCAACATTTCTATTATTATTACTACTACCATCATCATTATTATTACCACCATTACTATTATTGATTTCATTTATTATTTCTTTTTTTGTTTTTTCAAAGGTTTTTTTCCCCACTTCAGCGAAAAAATTATTGAACTCTTCTGCTTTAGCACTTACATCTACCTCATCGGGTATAATTGATATGTTACTACTTTTATTACAGTTATTGGAAAGCATGGTTTTAGCAATTTTCCATGTATCAGAGATATTGCCTTTAGCGTTTTGAAATTCATTTTTGTAATACTGTTTCTTACTGTTACTTAATAATGATTTTACTTGTTTCTTATGCTCTGTAAACTTTTCTCTTAAAGGGATATTATCTCTTTGTAGTTTTACTTCATTTTGTAGTTTGTCTCTTTCTTTCATAATGTTTTTTATGTCATCTGTTATCCAAGGAGCGGGGGGACGAAATATTTCTCTTGTCACGAGTGGTGCACATCGATCTATACATGATGATAAGACACTGGTTAAAATTCTTACTTGTTTATTTATATTATCGGTATATAGAATTTCATTTAATTTATGTACTTCATTCATAAGTAAACACACAAACACACACACACACACACACAGATATATATATATATATATATATATATATATATATATATATATATATATATATATATATATATATATATATTTATATATATATATATATTGCATGGGGATTACTGGATCCACTTGATTGGAGAGGGGGCTCTGGCGCAAGCTATGTAATAGGCACATGGTCGGGCTTTATTGCTGTCACTGTCCCTTGTCTCTGCTTTAAATGAGAGACCTTTAACCTTCCTCTGAAAAGGGCTGTTGTACCCCTAGATAT